>JAMAGW010000003.1:0-142222 GCA_023626355.1 Penicillium sp. S1602
CACTTATTGTAATTTTCACTTATAGTAACAACTTTTGCTTGTCTGGGAGGGGTTACTATAAGCGAGAGTTGACTGTAGTCGAATTCAAGCTATTCGGACTCGAGATCACCAATTTTCTAGTAGCCCATTCCGGAAACCTTCCTCTCTCCCCACTCCGCACCTCTGAATATAAGCAGTAAATGTGCAACAATGAAATACACCGCCCGCGATAACGACAGTAAGTTTGATACCATGAAAAATTACTAGCAGCTGGTGGAACCCCATGAACCTATCAGTATTGGTGATGGGACATCGTCGAGGCAGATTCATCTTTTGTTTCCCCTCTCCCCCTAACCACTTTCCTCCTCTAGAACAATCACTCATTTTTAAGATACATGCTAATCGTACAACGTAAATTCCTAGGGTCTGGCCAGCGACCGCAAGGGAAAGATGGAGAGGAAGAGAAACATCACAAAGAGGCAGGAGAGAAGCTAGGTAAGAGCATCACTGCCTTTCTCTATCGTTTGCGATACTATAACGGGATTCATCACTTTGTGGGCTGTGGTAGATACTAATGTAACTTAGGCGATGCCGATACACAGAAATCCCAAAATGAAAACATGGATATGATGATACTGGGAAATGCTGCAGCTGCCGTTGGGGGTTATAAATTCAACGCTTATTCTCATTAATTTCCCGTCATCACTCCTATATCTCCAGTAGTCCAGATAATCTTCATCCTCCAAGTCTTGATCTTCCACAAACCATCTGTATCTTGAATGACGTCTACATAGTATAGAGAGCCACCCATAAAGTTTGTCGCACCAGGTGTCTTCCCGGTATTTGGGCGGTAATGTTGAGAAAGAGCAGAAGCAGTCATTGACGCGGTAGATGCCCCTTCGATGTAGTTGACACGGACATTGCTGATAAAGTGAGTGGTGTCCAGCTTCGAGACCATGTCAAAGGATTGGGTGCAGATCTCATCTAGGCCGTTCAGGACATGGCCATCAAGGTCGAAGACTGCATCAGGAAAGAAGGAGGATTCGAGCAGGGCTTTGTCGTCTGTGTCGAATGCGAGGACAGCACGGTGGAGACTGTCAGTGATAGCCTCGCGGGTGGTGAGAGAGGGGAGAGCAGCTGGGAGAGGAGCTGGGAAAGGGGTTTCCATTTTGTTTGTAGGCTTCTAAGCTGTACAGGATTTTGATTTAGAACTGCAAGAGACCCCGCCACATATTATATACCATGACAGGACGTTCATGGTACGTGCAACTACAATTGATGCTTCGGATTTAAGGTTTATTTTTATCTCCGTGGGAATAGTGGATAGTTTGACCAATCTAAAGCTTTAGGTCAATCGGAAATTTCCCTCGGATTTTTGGTATTTTTCTGTTATCTCCGGTTTTTCTGTGGATCCAATCCGTAATTTTTGACCGATTTATACGTTTTCAAAGTGCATAGCTCAGCATTAATTACGCGCGGAGATAGGGTCAGTTCTCATCACATAGAAGCTCCTCAACATTGCTTATGAATCCAGACCCACTTATGTATTCATCAGCCAGACCCCGGTAATATTTCCTCATCAACTGCACTGTCAATCTATGAAATTACCGGGTAATCCACATGCCTCCGACCGATACCCTTACAGGGTCCGATACATCGACAACTTTTCGATGCTCGCGGCCTATGAGTAAAATTCGATCTCTTGAAGCCAGTATGTACTGTGTCGAATCCATATTTAGTGGCAAGACTTAAAGTCTCGATTCAAAAGAGGAATCCTCTTCAGACTTGTCTTTCACACTTTCTGATCCAAACCTTTCTTCGGGAGCCAAGCGTGCGAAAGCCGCGAGCAATAAAGGGATGTCAGCTACATTATCACCTACGTCGACAAAAAACGATGTCGAAAAAGCACCAGTAGCGATTCCGGCACAGCACTTGCCAGTATCCGATTTGGATAATGGCGTTGTCGGTTGGGAAGGACCCGATGATCCATTGAATCCTCAGTACGTTGACGTCTGGACCTGTGGCCTGCTTCTAGTTTCTAATGGTTAACAGAAACTTCCCGGAGCGCAAAAAATGGCTTATTCTGGGCCTAGTCAGCTTCATTGCGTTCTTGAGGTAGGACTTTGTGAATATATATCCCTTGTGCAAAAGCTTACCATATCAGTCCTTTGGCCTCCTCCATTCCAGCGCCTGGAATTGAACTGATGGATAAGGATTTTGGTGTTACTTCAACAATCCTCAGCGCACTGGCTGTCAGTATCTTTGTCCTTGGATTCGCGGTAAGAGGAACTTCAAACCCCTCCCCCTCCCCCTTTATGAGACGTCAACTAACATGATTTATCAGGTCGGCCCTCTCATCATGTCCCCACTAAGCGAAATGTACGGACGCCAAATTGTTCTGAATTTCTCCAATTCTCTCCTATCGGTCTGGCAGATAGGATGTGCTTTGTCACCAAATATGGCGAGCCTGATTGTTTTCCGGTTCCTAGCTGGACTTGGTGGTTCTGCGTGTTTGGCTGTTGGTGGTGGAATCATCGCTGATCTCTTCCCACTTCACCAACGAGGACAGGCAAATGCGCTCTTTACGATCGGCCCTCTGGCTGGCCCAGTCATTGGGCCTCTTATCGGTGGTTTCATTGCCCAGCGTGCGGGCTGGAGATGGGTTTACTGGGTCCTCCTTATAGCTGTCGGGCTGGTGACGGTTGTTAATGGGATCATCGGCCAAGAGACCAATCCGAAAGTGCTCATTAACCGGAAGACAAAGAGACTCCAGAAAGAATTGCAGCGAGATGATCTCCAAAGCGTTTATATGGCAAAAGGCACCTTGAGTCCTTCTGCTCTCCTGATCCAGAGCGTGACAAGACCAGTCAGAATCTTGTTTGGGTCTGTGATCTTGATCCTCCTAGCTCTCTACATGTCCTTTGTCTTTGGTCTTCTATATCTTCTGTTCACCACTATCACCAGTCTTTTCACAGAAACCTACGGCTGGCCAGTGGAGTTTGCCGGTCTCGCATATCTGGGTATTGGTTTTGGCTTTGGTGCGGGTATCATTGTTGTTGCAAAGACCTCGGACAGAACTGTTGTCAAATTGACCAAAGCGAACAATGGTGTCTATGAGCCTGAAATGCGCCTGGCTCCTTGTCTGATGTTTGCCTTGTTCATTCCTGTCAGCTTTTTCTGGTATGGCTGGTCAGCATATTACAAGGTACAATGGATGTGTCCGATTATTGGACTGGCTCCGTTTGGCTTCGGAATGATGGGCATTTTTGCACCAATTCAGACATATTTCATCGACGTATCGGGCCAATATGCTGCCTCCGCTGTTGCCGGTCTCACGGCGATCAGATGCGTCTTTGGTGCATTTCTTCCCCTGGCAGGACCGTCTATGTACGATGCCTTGGGTCTGGGCTGGGGAAATTCCTTACTTGGCTTCATTGCGCTGGGCTTAACACCTGTACCGGCTTTGATTTACAAGTATGGAGGTGCGATCAGGCGAAAGTATCCTATCACGCTGGATTAATCTGGTAGTATGAGGCATGAGGAGGCCAGACATTTGGTCGAACAATAGAGGAAGGCGAAAACTTTTGTAAATATTTATGATTAGATTAATTAGGATAATTGGACTTCCATAATTGGGTTGAAACTGTCCAGTGGACATTGCGCAAGCTTTCAAGTTCAAAAGTTTTAGTACGTATAAGCTTAATCAATACCCGGACATACCCGGAGATAAGAGGTTGGCCAGCCATTGCCTCATTCCACCCCACGTTCTCCCCAAAACAGACTTTTCCCGCACTCTTGATTTGATGAAATCTCACTGAGCAATGGAACGCAAGAAACACCCAAGTCGCCCCACAGGGGCCTGTGAGAGGTGTCGAAGAAGCAAGGTCTCACTTTTCCCCTGCCTATAAAGCTGCCGGAGCTAAGATTTTTGACCCACACCAGACAAAATGCGACAAAACTAGCCACCTTCCATGCTCTTCTTGCGCGGCGCGTAATGTTGAGTGTACTCTGGCCAAATCCAAACGCAGGGATAGAGCTTCCCCCAGGTCAGTATAGTTAGATCAATACTGAAAACACGGATCTGAAATCTGATCGAACGGGGCATCTATGACAGACCGGCCCGTCTTCTTTCTATAGAGGACCGAATTGCTCGGATTGAATCACTCGTGACAACCTACCCACTTAATGTGAAGGCGCCCTCCAAAGAAAATCCGAGCTCACTGAATGCACTCACGTCGGTTATTGAAGAGCAAGCTAGACTCGACGAAAAAGGCTCATTACATCTTTTGAAGGATGGCGAGACCGAGTTTATAGGTGTGTGGTTTTTGACATTGTTGCTCGAGATGAAATTACTTAACTTATGCAATGCTAGGCTTGAGCTCAGGCTTAACGATATTATCGCCCGCTGGGCTTGAATGGCTTTCAGCGCGAATTGGACCGTCTCGCATGGAACAATTAATGGCAATTCTCAAATTCGTCCGCTCCTCTCCTTCACTATCATTAAGTCACTTTTCTGGCACTGCTGCATCGCAACCTCGGCAGGAACTTCCACCAAAACCTCTAGCAATTGTTTATGTCAATGGTGCGCTTAACCCCCTATTGACATCTGAAAGTAGTGAGCTAATCGAAATGAAGCATTTTTCGAGAACCTACAGCCATGGCTTCCCTTTATTCAGAGATCCACCTTTGATCATTACTTTGAACATCATTACTCAGATACACCACCCTCATCTTCTTGGTATGCTATGCTGAATGCTGTTATATGTCTTGGGTATACATCAATGAAGCAAGCGTCTATCTTAACGGAAGATGAAACGAATGCCGCTCTAGGCTACCTTAACAATGCGATGTCTGTGGTTCCTGACCTGATATTCTCACCTGTGGACACTTTGGGGATCCAAGCGCTTCTGACAATGGTAGGCTGCCAACGCTGCTATGCCCGGGTATTACCCAAAATACTGATTATGAGTCCAGGCGACTATTCAAAACTCAAATATGTCATTTCAAGCAGCTTCAATGCTTTTATCAATAGCTGTGCGCCTTGGTCTTGCCAAGGGTTTCCACCAAAAACCCGCGGGCGGCTCTATAAACACAGAGACTTCTATTGCGAGGGCGAATATCTTTTGGATTGCCTATGTGATGGATAAAGGGATGTGTATTCGGCTTGGACATCCCCCGTTGATAGACGATGATGAGATTGGCATTGAATTACCCTCAAAAGAAACGGAGAATGGCGAACCAAGGTTTCTTCGACACATGGTTGAACTGTCACTCATTCAAAGTAAGGTGTGCAAGTGGATGTACTCATGTCGATATCGGACGAAGCCCGTGGACCAGAGATTAAATCTCATGGATGAACTGGACAATTTGTTGGATTCCTGGAAAAACGAACTTCCACCGAATTTCAGGCCAGAGAACTGCTATTCGACTGAAATAATTGGTCCGGTCTTGAATATGCATATGGCATATTACTACGCTGTGGCAGCACTCCACCGCGCTTCATTAGGTTTATCACTCGAGCCTGGCCTTGAGAAGGCTCTAAGACATGGGTCTATCAATAGAGTACAGAGGGTGGAGCTGAGCGCCCAACTTTGTATTTCGGTATCGAGAGCTACGATCGATCTACTGAAATACGGGAACGGCTCACTTCCCACTCACTATGTGACATGCTGGTCAGTGGATTCAACTTTCTTGTCAGTGAAAAATACTCATTCATACATAGGTCAATCTGCTTTCACGTCCTCGTTGCCGCCCTGGTTCTGTTTGTGCATACAGTTAACAATCCACGCCGACCTGAGGCTCACTCCAATATTGCATACCTACAGCTCCTCGCGAGAACTGTACACACATCGCCGCTCACTGAGAAGTTGCCGATAGGGAAAGGCTTCAGCGCCCTTGCAGATTTGATTGCTAGTATCGCTGCCTCTGTTATCATCAGCAGCCATGAGGTCAGGGCCACAGAAAAGTTAAACGCTGCAGGCGATCCACCGACATCTGCCAGCGGTGGATTGCCGATGCCTCAGATGTCAGGTGTAGCTAACACCGCTGCTCTACCATTAGATCAGAGATTTGATGACAATCACCTACCTGCAATTGAGACAGCCTCAAATGTCTTTGATTTTTTGTTTCAATCTCTTTCTCCCTTCGATATTGAGATGTGATGAGCAAGAAGTTTTGATCCAAGGAAATAGATATACAACAGAATTTATATATCATAATCAAGAGAAGTCTAGAACATACGCGCCCAAGCGCTGTGAAAATAGTAGCAGATTTTCCTTTCCAATAGTGGTTTTGCCGTATCATATTGGGCGTGAGACACTGGTAAGGCGTGCATATACGCGCGTAGAGGTCAAGTATTCATTGGTTTCCCACGTTTCAATAACTCTATGTATTCTGTCTGTCGTATAACCAGCGCTGCATCGTGCATGTGCTTTGGTAAAGGTGGTGTGGTTCTAGCGAATTGAAGGAGCACATACACTGAGAGATTCAGAATAAGGCTGGGAATGGGCATGAAAGAGGAGATCGTGGTTACCCCAGCATCACCTTTTGGACCTTTTACCCGATGTTTCCTATAGCTGATAGGCTCTCTGCGCAGAGTGGGGCGCTCTCTCATCTGCACCTTTTGCAACTTATCACACGCCATGATTGGTTCGTGTGCTTCTGTCCTTGTTCGTACAGTCTGGAGAGGGGAATCCGTAAGCCAGTCTGTGTTTTGCTTTTTTGGTCAATTCCTTTCTTCCCTGATCATGTCGCCCAGTTTAAGTTGGGGATGCCCCACCACTAAACTGGAGCTTGAAAGTCAGATTTATCACTGACAGCTAGTCTTTGACTTCTAAATACCCAAATATCCACCAATAGCAGCACTGGAATCGTTACCAACATGCTGCTGGTGCTATCTGCTGCCGCCCTTGGTTATGTTCTTCTCGTGGCCATATACCGCCTATATCTTCACCCCATCAGCAAGTTTCCGGGGCCCAAGCTAGCTGCCATTACAAGCCTTTACGGATTCTACTTCAATGTAGTAAAAGGTGGTCGGTATATATGGGAGATAGAAAAGATGCACAGAATATATGGTGCGGTACCTCTAAGCCATGAGGCGACTTCAGCTAAATACTCATTCTTCAAGGTCCTATTGTCCGAATCGATCCCAACGAGCTTCACATTGCGGACCCCCATTATTACTCGGAAATATATGCGCCGAAGATACGTGACAAGGACCCCAGGTTCGTTCGACTTGGCGACATACAAGGCTCCATGCTCTTCACAGTTGACCACAAACTTCATGCATCGCGTCGCGCTGTCCTTCAAAACTTCTTCTCAAAAATGTCCATCTTGGGGCTAGAGTCCATGATTCAGAAAAAGGCCGACAAGCTTGCGCAAAGAATCAGAATGGCCTGCCAGGCAGGCACAGTCTTTAACCTAGATGCTGCATTTGCAGCCATCGCATCCGATGTAATTGGGGAATATGCATACGGCTTTAGCCTTGACTACTTGGATCATAAAAATTTCGGTAATGACATCAGGGATTCAATGTTGAGTACATTGACCCTTTCCCATCTGATGATGTTTTTTTCCGATCCCTTTATCCGTTGTAATGGCAGTCCCCACACAGCTTTTGCAAAAGGTTTCTCCCGCGTTAGCAAGCATTCTACATGTACGGGAGTTGGTTCTTGAACAGGCAAAGATCGCATTGAAAGACAGTGGCAGAAGAGTTTCAGCCAAAAACACAATTTTTGAGGCTCTTGCTGATCCCAGCCTACCTGCCGAGGAAAGGGCTCCTACCCGGATACGTGATGAGGCTTTATCTCTACTGAGTGCAGGGACTGAGACTACTGCAGGAATACTAAGGGTCATATTCTTCCATCTGCTTCACGAGAAGACTAAGCTGCTTAAGCTTCGCAACGAACTTGAACAATCCCTCAGTGCTTCTTTTACAGAAATGGAAAGACTGCCCTATATGGTAAGTTATGCTCCACCAAACTTCTGACAAGGGCTGAGTTAAGATATTTTGATCTAGAGGGGAGTGGTAAATGAGGGACTTCGGCTTGCTGGCGCCATCGGTCGATTGCCCCGATGTGTGCCGACAGGCACTGGACTTATATACAAACAATGGGTAATTCCACCAAAGGTAAGAGCTCCCAAAATCGGAGGTAAGGAATTTGACCTCTGACCTTTCCTTTAGGTGATGGTCAGCCAATCCCACCTTTTTATACATATGAATCCCGACTTGTTCCCTGATCCACATTCTTTCGACCCTGAGCGCTGGATTCAAGCGCAAGAAAATGGCGACCGGTTAGAAAACATGCTCGTCGCCTTTTCTAAAGGACCTAGGCAATGCCTAGGTATCAAGTAAGAGATTCTCCAGATACCTATCCTTTTCAATTCTTAAAATCGACTAACAAACGCTATGTAGCCTCGCTACGGCAGAGCTGTATCTGATTGTTGCCACTCTGGTGCGAAGGTTTGACATGGATCTGTATGAAACGACGTTTGAAGATATTGAGACCTATAGGGACTACCAGGTTGGGTTTCCAAAAGAGAAGAACCCGGGGTTGAGAGCTATCGTCACTCAGGATCTGTGTGCATAGGCCGAACTCCTCAAGAACATTGGGTTGATATAATTATGGGTTAAGACAATCCTACTTTTTATTCAATGAACAAGCTGAAAGTGAGAAGAACACAAGATTCAAAGCCCATTACCGTAAACTTTATCACAACTGGATTGTATCTCGAACCAGTTTCATGATGCTATGAATTCATCTCATCATTCATATGAGTCGAAAGACTCAAGCCAAGTAGACCATTCTGGATTTTGAGGATACAGCTCAGTCAGACCAAAGTCCATCGAGCCTAAGGAGAATGGTTCTTGTGCCTCTTCTCTTCCAGCCTGTGTCATCAACCCATGTGAACACAGCTCGGTTGGATTTAATATTTGGTCTAGACATTGCGAGAAGACTGCTTGAGCTTGCTTGCAGATCTGATAGTTGCTCTGGCCAGATATAGCTAGCGAGTCACAGCACGAGACGAGCACACTGATATCCTGAATCAAAGTCGACCGATTAAGTGCGGTTGACCGACAACATTGGCGGTTTTGTCGAAATAGTTCTAGGATGAGAATGCTGGCGCATGGCATTGCGTAGAACACCATCTATGTTTAACATCAGTCTCCAGCTTTGAGACAAAAAAATAATTCGGCAACGTACCAACCACTCCAAGTTTGGCGTAGCTATCAGATCATGCTTCTTCATAAGCGACAATGCTAAATGCAGAATATCATGCGATGTCTGGATCATCCTCTCGCGATTGCCTTCGTTGTGAGTAATGAGTAACTTGTGGAGGAGAAATTTGGTATAAAGGTATTCAAGCCGCGGACCTAGAACAACCCAGATGGCACTTGGTAGCATAGTGTCACACATTGACTGCTTGTATTGTATTTGAGGGATTGATTCCCAAGTAGAGATCAGTTTCGATAAGATTTCTCTAGACAAAAGTCAACTTATATATCTCAACTATTCATGGAGCCACGAAGTACCTAGCTTTTTGAGCGATATTTGGTATTTGTGGACCAAGTGAAAGCTCCAAGACCTCTTCGCGGATCATGCTTAGTAGTAAGACAGCCCGGAGACGTGAAACTGGATTCACCATCACGTTTCCACTCCAGCCGTTCTCGTCAAGTTTGGCTCTAGCAGATTCAAATTGCTCAATCGGGCCGATAATAATGTAATCAGGCAAGTCAAGTGGTAAATCCATGATGTAGTACCGTCTACTAAGACGGGCCGGCCGACCAACAAAGGTTGCCAGATCTTTGTCGCGCTGGTGAGCAAGAGCCATGACTCTTTTGCGAAGCTCTACCAAATATGGGGAGCTTGACTTCTCATTGAACCCCTTGTGAAAGCCAAGAGCAGTTATAGCTGACGATAAGTCACCTATTAAGCACCATGCACGTGAAGAATCATCACCAAAGCACCAACTTGCAAAAGAGGACACCGATACCAAAAGCCACAAAGTTAGGTCATTTGTCTGCTCGACTTGATCGCAAAATGCACGAGTTTTCATGCAAGCGTCAAATGCCATAATCATAGCCTTTTGGCGATTGAAATCCGACTGCCCGCGAGCAAGGAAGGCTTGGTTATTAGTCCTCATGGTTGCGATATATGATCCAATCCGGGTGAAGCATATGCCAATGGTCTCCCAACGCAAGTGAGGTCCAGAAAGGGCTAACTCGATGGCATCATTCTCCGCTGATATAGGCAGCTCGAGCGGGCTCGCCGTCTGCTCAAATATTGCTATAGCTATGCTTGCTAGTTCGGCCACAGATGGTCTACTCCCTAAGCGTCGTAGGGTGGCTTGCGTCGCTCGCCAGGCTGCATTATAAATAAGTAAACCGCATTCAATAACTGCATCGCTTTCGCCCAGCCGTTTGTCAAGATCATGTAAATCCGCATTGAATTCGAGGAGGCATCGCAGAACTTCCACACCCTCTGAAATGGCAGCTGGTGTCAGCGGGTATGCCCGTTTGGGTGTGAATATGCCCGTTCGAGTCAAATATGCGAACGCGCGGTGAGGTTGTCTGCCATTCAAGTCTGCAAGCGGCATCAAAGAATTATGCATGTTTACCAGCCCGGTCCCCCGATCGTAGTCATAGTCTGCAGACAAGTTCTCGGACGGTGAAAATGGCGCGCACACTGACGAAGTGGCGGCGGTTTCAACGGGCCTTGGGCTTTGCGGGGTGCTGGGTTGACTTTATGTTCATAGAAGGTCACTCAAGCAAGAATGGAATTTCTTACAGTAAAAGGTCAGCATAGGAGTCTACGCCTCGTGTCATCGGCGATGGATGGTAGTAACACTTTGATGAAAGATTGCGGCGTGTACATCGAGTACAATGCGGTCTTGCATGATCGCAACGAAGTTTCGATCGTCGACAAGGCTCGCACGAGGAAGGTTGGCCATTGCGGCGAACTCTGTCGGTCATCTTCAGAGATCATTAATCTTCGACACCTTTCAAACGATACAGTCTAGCAGCATATCGTATCAAGTGGATTGAAAGTGGTCCATCATCTTGTTGAACATTGAATGTGATGGTCAGAAAGGGTGGCCAGCGTCGTCGGAGTGCTAGGCCGTATGTGGCCTAGTACTCCGACATTCTCGGGGTTGCATTATCCTCCGCCACCATCAAATAGTGCCTTATCAAGCAGCAGGCAGAAGTCTTATGCCTCTGAAAAGAACATACTAACTTACTATCGCAAATTCAATGCAGTGCTCGGACTCGGAATTCGGGCATGCCCGAGCTTGTCGGAGACTTGCTCCATGAACACGCCATGCCGTCATTTTCTCTCATTTCGCTACAGTATTTAACCCACAGCATCGCACACCCAGTCCGCCAATAATTACAGTCGTGCCAATCTTGTTTTTCTGTCAATTCCTTCTGCATGGAACTACAACATGTCGGTAAGCCTGATGAGGCTGCGCAAGAGTTCACTTACTCGCAGAAACAGCCCATAGCCGATCCAAAACCCGAAGCCGCCGCGCAAGGCGACGGAATGTCAGAAAACATTCATGACCTGAGCGGGATCAGATTTGCCCTGTTATTTACATGTATCCTTCTTGGAAGTTTCTTCATTGGCTATGTACGTATATCTTTTTACAAAGTTGAACATTCAAGCTGATGGTCAGTTGCAGGATACCAGCTGTATTGCAACATTGACCCCGGTCATCACCGATCAATTTCAAGCACTCAATAACCTTGGGTGGTATCAAATAGCATAGTAGGTCATCCTCGACCAGTGATCAAGAGGCTCTCTGACATACCCAAGTCTGCTTGCTCAATCTGCAACAATGTTGATTTACGGACAACTATATTCATTCTATTCGATGAAGACGCTCTATATGGCCTCGTTTACTGTCTTCGTTCTTGGCTCCGTACTATCCGCCGCGGCTCCAACATCTCCAGTGTTTATTCTTGGGCGTGCACTAAGCGGCTTGGGAGCAGCAGGCATATTAGCGGGTATGAATATGTGAGTACCAGCATCTTTTACCTTGATCAGGAGAGTCTACATGATTTTAATCCATTCCTTACAGTATTATCGCACATACGACAACACTCAAGCAGCGGCCTATATATTCCGCGATCATGGGCGGTGTAGAATGTATCGCTCTGGCTTTTGGTCCATTTATCAGTGGACTTATTGCCCATTACTCAACATGGAGGGTCAGCTTCTATATCATTATCCCATTTGGAGTGCTCATCATAGCATTGGTCTTCTTTAGCGTCGGTCACATTCGTCGATCCGATAGTGCACACATCAACAGCAAGGACCGTCTAAAGCGCATTGATTGGACAGGCTTCGCCATAAATGTACCGATGACTCTATGCCTGGTACTAGGCTTGCAGTGGGCAGGAATTACATATTCCTGGGCTGATTGGAGGATCATTCTGCTCCTGGTAGTTGCTGCACTACTTCTTGCTATATTCATAACCGTGGAGTACAGAGCCGGAGACGAAAGCATGGTACCATTGAAAATGCTTCGTCAGCGGTCCGTCGCCTTTGCTAGTCTGATTACCTTTTGCAATTTCGCGCATCTTGCGGTGATTGCCTACTACGTAAGCCGCCACTCACACATCCTGCTAGTAAAATGAGATGCTAAACAAGGACAGTTACCGATTTACTTCCAAGCAGTGCGCGGCGCAAGCACACTTGCATCTGGTCTGATGTACCTACCCTTGGCCGTGGCATTGGCTATCAGCGCCCTAGCCGGTGGTCCTTTGACGACTTGGGTAGGCTACTACAACCCGACCTTGATCTTCGGCAGCATTCTCATGGCAGCGGGAAGCGGACTCATAACTACACTCCGTCCTGACACTGGTCCCGAAAAATGGATATCTTTTCAGATCCTCTACGGACTTGGTATAGGTTTAGCTTTTCAACCGCCTTACATCGCCGTCCAGACCGTACTCCCAGACTCCATGGTTCCCACGGCTTTGGTTATGTTGAGCTTCGCACAGCAATTCGGCGGTATCGTCATACTATCTATTGCTCAAAATGTTTTCCTAAATCGACTCACTCATAACCTGACCACACAAGCACCGGGATTGAACCCCAATGATGTGCTGGGTAGTGGTGCACTAGGTCTTATTGATAGAATCCCTGTGAAATTTCGGGACCAGGTCCTGGTGGCCTATAACGAGGCACTAGTGGACGTATTTTATATTGCCTTGGGTCTTACATGTCTTGTCGTGGTCAGTACGCTCGGTATCGAATGGAAGTCCCCGGTTAAGCAAAGGAAGAAGGGATAGGCTAGGGGTCCGGTCGCCACCTGGCCGAGCGCGTCCTTGGGTGTTGGCATTTGGCGCAAATCAATAAGTGAAGTACAAAATCTGATGGAATAATTGACCGCAATGAATGACCGGCAATCGTGCTATACTGTTTCTTGAGATTATTGATTAGTGCTGACTGATCCTGAATGAGGTCCGGAGCTCATAGCTCTCCAACGCGGGAGCGACATCGGGATTCCGAGATAACGATTTTCGGTCCTATTCCTCAGCCTCGAAGCCGACCTACTAGTGCTGACCAACACTTCGACTTAAGATAGATGAGAGACGTAACTGGAAACCTGAGTTTGGTGTTTGACAAGATCCTTAGACTGCCATAAGAATGCCAGTCCTATCTACATAAGAGAGATTTGAAACGAAATATTTTGTAATCGATCTTGAAATAAGTCTAATGCCCAGTGAATTTGAACCGATTGAGAACGCAGGCGCTTTGCGTGAAATCTTGTATTTTATAATTTCATCTGTGGTGAATGAACCTCGACATATAAACGCTAGAAGTGCTAATTGCATACATTGAATTGATACTCGCGGTTCGCATGCAAGCAATAGGCCGAGCGGGTTTGGTAGTTTTCTCGACATTCTACTTTCTAACCAGCTGTTTCTGCTGATTTCTCCATGGGAACAGCGGTAAGTCGGCGGACCTCGGTGGTCGGGGTTCATTTCAAGCGCGAACAGCAATGATGACTAAATCGCCTCAGCAGCTCCACCACGGGTCCACCCTCTGCACTGAGGGTTTGCATGGGGCTCATGAGAGTGGAGGAGGTATATAAGTATAAGATCTCTTACACGAGCTGAGGGCAAAGTTTCGATACAGTCAAGTCCTTGTGATTCTCTTCCCAAGTTTATTTCATTCCTCATTAATCGAAACGCTTTATTTGCAAAATGGCTTCACCACCATTTGTTGCAGTAGCTGGCGCCGCCGGTGGCCTTGGCCAGCTTGTTGCATTGGCGCTCGTGAAGCGAGGTGCAACTGTGAAGGCTCTCGTGCGCCCTAACACCGATCCATCGCGTACCGAAAAGCTTCGCAATGCCGGAGTCATTGTCACTCCTGTTGATCTTTCTACGATCCCAACTCTCACTCGTGAGCTGACTGGCGCAATCTGTGTCGTCTCCACCCTCCAAGGACTAGGAGATGTGATTCACACCGCCCAGGGGCAGCTTCTTGACGCCTCCGTTGCCGCCAAGGTCCCGCGGTTCATCCCTTCGGACTTTTCGCTCGACTTCACAAAGACTAAGCCAGGATCCAATCGCAACTTGGATCTACGACGTGAGTTCCACGCTACCTTGAGGAAGTCGGGCATCGCATGGACGAGCATTCTCAATGGTGGCTTTATGGACCTGATGGTTGGTGACTCACCAATGATCAACCACAAGGCACATACGGTCGCGTACATCAGCTCGACCGATCAGCTCCTTGATTTCACAACGATGGCGGATACTGCTGCATACACGGCGGCTGTGGCTACAGATCAGAACCCTACGCCGAATTACCTTCGCATTGCGAGTGATACTATCTCTATCAACGACATTGCTCAGGCACAAACGAATGTGGAAGGTGTGACATACAAACCCTCTTGGATGGGTACTGTCGGCTCCACGCAGCTCATGATTCGTATTATGCGATTCTTTGGCGGCGAGAACGATATTTTTCCAGCATGGCAGGGCATGCAATATATGGAAAACATGTTCTCTGGTGATGGAAAGCTTGATCCTCTCGATAACAACCGATACCTTGATGTGAAGTGGACTAAGATTGAGGATTTCTTCCGTGAGCACAGGAAGAAGTGACTGGTGGTCTCAATCGATCTCTCTGTCTTGTGATTAATTCACGTCATGGAACCGGCACTTGGGTTAGGTACCATACACTGCTTCTTCCCCCATATTCCAATCAAGCTATTCCCTCCCCTCTAAGCTCATCACAATTTAACTCGCATCCCCCCTTCCCCCCCCCCCCCCCCAACCACCTATTCCAGCCACCTATTCCAGCCACCTATTCCAGCCACCTATTCCAGCCACCGAGGCAGGTTAGGAGCTAAGAAACGGGTGGACAATGGATTATAAAGTCGATCCTGCTGGACCACTCGTTATGCTATTTTTTACCTCGCATTTGGTCTCTGGAGGGACAAGCACGCTCATCACCCTCATGGTTGATTGCCATGAGCCACTGCTACTTCGGCAAATAATCTGTTTAGGTGTTGTTTGGGCGCGGGTCTTGCAGCAGCAGTTCCATTGATCAATTCCATGGAATCGGGTGGACTAGCACTCTCATTGGCTTCATCTGGGTTGCTTTTAATCCAGTTTTTTGGGATGTTTACTTTGGGGTCATGAGTATCGCAAAGCAAAGTAGGCATGCCAATACTAGCGTAGAATTGAGGATTATGAATATTTTTGAAATCACAGAGCTAGAAAGAACGTCCAATTCACACTTTTGAAATTCGAGGCAATGAGTGTCCGAAAAACCAAAGTAACCTTGGAACAGGAACAGGCCGCGTGGATGTTGTGGTGAGCTAAACAGTAGATAAACCTAGCTGTGAGAGAATCCATGTCCTGCACCTGGGCAACATCATCTAAGTAGTGAGACACTAGAATAAAGTCTCCTGTTTCATTTTCCCTAAATCATGTCATGCAAAAACAAAGGAAACAGCAAGCAGTCTCTCTCTTGGTCACGTGACGTCAAGCCACGCACACATGGAGGTTGGCGCTAAACCGAAAGGGAAAATTCTTTTCAATCTCTTCATATCGCCATTGTGGACCCTCTCCTTCATCCAAAATCCGATATGGTGTAGTGGCTAACATCGTCGTCTCTCACACGACAGCCGGGGGTTCGATTCCCCCTATCGGAGTCATTTTTATCCTCTTTTTGATCAGATCAGGGTGTTTTTTCGCTCGGTCGGCGTGTAGAGAAGTTTGAATTACTTTGGCTAAAGAACCTTGGAAGGTGAGGTGTGATAACACGCGTGAAATGATAATATGACAGACCGTGAGACCTCGCGATTGTATTGACAACATGTGGATGATTCCAACCTTGGTTGATGTCATAACCGGTTTGGAAACCATGGATGGGACAACATGATCCAGAATATACTACACCTGTGGACCAACATAACCAAATATATCCATATCCCAAAATTTGGGAATCCATGGATGCATTCCAACATTTGAAGGTTGAAGTATGTCCATGTATATATATGAACATCTCTAGAGATAAAGGCCCCAGATATCCATTAGCCCAGACCTCGGACCCCATGCTGTTAGGGTCCATCTCCGGAAGAGATTTCGTAAGGATTGAAGAACAACAGTCAAATCAAGCTATATAATGTCCAATTGGCGACAAGCAAGTGTGACATCTGCGGGCATTGCATTCAGGTATGTGTTTGACAGGTAATTACTCCACATATTGAATTGACTACCAAGGACCTCGGCCCGATGACACAATTGTTGGACTACACGTGCACGGATAAGTAGCGACTTCATAAGTGCGACCAACGTCATTGTAAAATGTTTGCTCCTAACCCTGCAGGTGTTCATCCTCTGATGTGCGGGGATTGCCACTACCTCAAAATCCCTTAACAGGTTGCTGCATTAGCGCCGTGCCAAGGTGGCGAATTTCAGTGTTATGAAGAAGCACTAGGGATAAATAAGGCATGAACCGTATAAAACGGCACAAAGAAAGAAATAATGAGTTGATCCACTTCAATGCTCGAGTCACATAACGGTAACCCCGCACTTAAATCATGTAACAGTTCAAGCGTGGAAACTTTGGCGAGCAGGCTTGGCTTACGGTAAGTTGACGATCGCAGGGCCCGTGTTTCAAAGGAGATTGAATCGCAAAAAGACAGATTCCAGATTTTTGCTGAGATCCACTGTGGCTGGGTGGCGGGTTTCGTGGCTTGACATGTATCAGACTGGACTGATAGGGGTCAATGATCTATAGGAGACAACTTCTTCAATGCTCGGATTGAGGGATGTATTGAAAATTTAGACGACCCAGTCGATCCTTACAAGTGTGGACCATCATTATCCAAACAATACGCAAACCCGAAGAATTGCCGTAAACCAGAGGCCAATGCAATGAACTATGACGAACGGGGCGGTCGGCAGGGATTCAATTATCTTGTAGCGCGCTATCAAAGTGGGGAACAGGCCCTTGTCAAAGAATACTGCGTTTTTGTTTTCAGCGATAACAGAAACCGAACAAAGGGAATCCCGACGATCGCAACTTCTCCTTTCTCTCCCCGCTGCAAGCTCGTGTCAACAATCTCGTGCACGGCGAACTGTCCTCGGATACGGTCGGGAAAAGAAAAAAAAAATTCCGGTGGAGATTGCAGGCCCACTGAGAAATCAAGAATATCGTTGAACCCGCTCAACCGGAGCCAATTGGTGGTGGTGGATTCAGACGGCGCTATGCCATGGTTCAATCAATGGCTCATGTCGACTCCACGGTGGGTCAGGACAGGAACATGAGTGGCTTACGCCACTCCCTTATTGACTGGGATTCCTTTCCTGCTGCAAAGCTTGAGTACGCCAATGGGGGGATCTCGATGATCTAAGGCCCATTGCGTCAGGTTCCATGTCCACCATCGCTTAGGGACCCAGAGAACTCAGGAGTTCGTTGTCTTCTCGGTTTTCCCTCCACCCTCAAGTCTGGTTTTTTTCGCCTCTGTTTGCCTCGTTGGGTGCTACATTCGCCCACCTTTCCGACCGTTGGATATCTTCAGAACGCGCCCTGGAACCATAGTGGGCTTGGCATTCTGAAACTCGACACCCGTCGATATATAATAGGGGGAAACAATCTTTAGCAATCATGGATGCTGAAGAAGGAGATCTGCGGAGGCCCAGAGCGACCGTGAGTGGTATCCGACCGAGAATTGATCTAAATACATTGTCGCCTAACCTTTTTTCTCTCTTTTAGTCGGGCGCGGCAAGAATTGCCTCTCCCACCGGGAGCTCTCAGTTCAGAGACGAAGCAGTCTCTCCGAGGGCAAGAACATCAGATGCTAGAAGAACATCAGATACTAATGATGATGATGATGGCGGCCTGCGACGCCGTAGCCGCGGGAGCATAGTTTCCAGTCTTGCTCCGAGAACAACACTGGCGGCCCGAACCCAGGGCAAATTCACAATGGGCGGTCCGGAAGAGACACCACAACTGCGAATGGCCCAGGAGCCTTTCGTGCAGCCTGGATATGGTGAGCTCAACCCGTCATATGAGCAACCCGCCAACGCGAAGCCAGTGTGGTCTCTGGCGAAGCCTTTGCCCCGTGTGGTGCGACCGGGCATGGTGCCGACCAGGGATGAGTTGATTCAGCAACGCCAAAATGCCCAGTTGCCATTAGAAAACTCGCAGAGATATGGTCTGGATGTCGACCCCACTGACCTGGAGGAGGGACGGATCGAAAAGACCGCTGACCCCCGCAAAATGGCGGCACAAGTTGAGGATGCTCGTCTGCAGCGTGAGCAGGCCTTCATGAACAAGATTCTCAGTGGTGACACCACGTCTATAAGAGCGTCGAGACAGGGGTCGCGTATGTCTCGTACTTCTTCGACTCGCATCAGACGTCCGTCTCGCTGGAACAACAATGATCAGGATGCGTTGTCGGCAGTAGAGGAGGGTGACTCTTCAGAGACAACTGAAGACGCCCCGGGTAGAAATGAATACTACGGCGATGATTTGCGACCTATTCCCGAGCAACAAGAGCCGCCACTGGTTGACGACATGATTGAGGATAAGCTTGAGATCCCTGTTCTTGATGAATCAACACACCCTGAGGATCTGCACCCATTGGTCCAGGAACTGGTGGAAGACGAAATTCACAACAACCACACCACTTGGTCTGTTTATCGTACCCATCACCGTGAGGCTCTTGCCGAGGCCCTGGGGGTCTTCGTTCAACTCACAATAGGTTTCTGTGCCGATCTTTCAGTCACATGTGCGGATAATGGTAACCCTAACACCACCGCGTGGTCTTGGGGCTTCGCCACTATGATCGGTATCTACATTTCCGGTGGTGTCTCCGGCGCTCACCTCAACCCTGCTATAACTCTTATGCTTTGGTTCTACCGTGGTTTTCCCAAGAGCAAGATGCCAGAGTACTTCGCTGCTCAGTTCATTGGTGCCTTCTGTGCTGCTCTCGCGGCCTACGGACTCTACTACGAGTCCATCCAACACTGGCTTTCGAGTAACCCGGATACTGGCATCGTCACTAGCTTTGTGACCAGCCAACGTGAAGCCTGGATTGGCGCTGGAACTGCCTTCGGTAACGAGTTCCTGGGGACGGCCTTCCTCGCATGCACCGTTATGGCGCTTGGTGATGACCAGAACGCCCCACCCGGTGCCGGTATGAACTCCCTCATTATCGGTCTGGTCATTGCTTGTTTTAGTATGGTCTTTGCCTACCAGACTGGAGCTGCCTTCAATCCTAGTCGTGACTTTGGTCCTCGTCTTGCTCTTCTGGCTCTGGGCTATCCTAGCGAGCTGTTTCTCAACCCGTACTGGTTCTACGGACCCTGGGTTGGCGCCATCAGCGGTGCCTTTGGTGGCGCCTTCTTGTACGATTTCTTCATCTTCACTGGTGGAGAGTCCCCCGTCAACTACCCATGGGAACGTACGGAGCGTGCTATGCGGAAGAGTCGCATGAAGTGGGCACGTCGTCTTCATCTTGCCAAGAAGGAGAAAGTGGAAAACACAGACGGTGCCCCCGTTGGAGTTTAAAATGTCTGCAATTTCCTTGACCTGGGAAGATTGCAGAGACGTATTTTCATTCATATAAGATATCCAGGGCGATCGTGAATTGATCTGATCAATGCGATTCGCTCTGAGTGTCTATGTATTTAAATTTAGATTGCGCTGTGAATATTGCGTGGCGGACATTGTTGCATGGCTTTTGTTTAAGTCGAGCTGTCAGTTGCATATTGATTGAAATTGTATAGATACTCTCACGAGAGATAATCCATTTTTCTACTTCAGACTATGATCCCAATTTTGTAGCATCCTAATCAGCTTACTGTCCTAGACCTAACCCTCCAAATAATCAAAAACTACCACATCTGACACCTGAACCCGCAATGCCCCGCAAAGGCCTCAAAGTAGTCCACACAGGCTGCAAAACATGCAAGTAAGTAAAGAAGCCCAAACCCAGAAAAGCGCCTAACAAAGTAGAATCCGGAAAATATAATGCGACAAAACAAAACCAACATGCAAGAAATGCACCTCAACAGGCCGTAAATGCGACGGCTACGAGGTCGAACAAACATCAATACATCCCCACCACATCCAACCATCTCAAATCTCATGGGCAAGCGCAACAGAGCATCCGAGCCCTAGAATTCTTCCGCAAATACGTCGCCCTAATGCTTGCAGGTCCATCGTCATTCTGTACATACCTAGTCCCCCAACGCACCACGAGCCCATAGCTAGACTCGCGACTTTGGCGACAAGTTCGTTCTTCGAACATTTCCGGTGGGAGTAAGCATCGCCCTGCGAATCCTGATATAAGATTTGCGTTGGGCCATTACCACCAAGCTGTTACGGGGATGATTACGGCTAGGAAAAAATTGATCTTGATATCGTCGTTACGGCTAGTATTCTTTTAATTGTTATTGAGCTTTGGAAGGAAGGGGGGGGTCTCCGCGTGCGGCGATGATTCATTCTGCGCATGCGAGACAGGTCATGGATTACTATACGCCTAGCACGGAGTTAGAGGGTGTCTTTGGGTATTTGAACTCTTTTGTTCTTCTTTTTTTCGAATTTTTTTGATGTATTTCCGAGACCGAGGTTGGGTAGGTGTGTTATTGGTGTTGGGGACTTTTGGACGGTTAATGAGGTGAGGGAGGGTTTGGAAATGGTTACGGGACGATGTGTAGGGTTGGGTTCTGTGAGGCCGAGTAAGGGGTATCCAGAGGATGGTATGCGGCTTCAACGTGAACGCGTTAAATGAGGATCTTGATGCGTGGTTTGCGAGGTTATGCTACCTTGAGCGTCGAGGTGAGAGTTTGGTGAAGGGTGGAAATCGGTTATTTGAGGCAAGATGACTTGTACGCAAGATCTGGGCGAATGATTGGTTGAGATCGGATGCTGTATATGGGGATCGTGAATATCACTTTCGTCGTATAGTTGGGCTTGCTACTGAGGCTGAGTTTGGGGCACGGAAGTTCATGTTCTCGATGGAGTTCGCAGCCATATTGCATTTTGTGACTAGGAAATGCAGGGATGAGAAGATTCGTCATGATGCTCTCACTTTGTTTGAGCGGGCTTGTTGTGCGAGGGCAAACTTTCCCGGTTTCTGTCTCGTGACTAGCAGATCTACTCTGATAGCTTACCTTGTCTTCACTTCCTTACCGGTAATGATATATGATATGAATCAGGAGATTGTTGTACCTTGTAAATATTTTCACTGCAGGACTGTTTTCAGAGATTGACTATCAATTTTTGAGTTGATCTGATTGCATTCTTAGGCACCTAAATATACTAAGCCAGAGGACTGCACAACTAAAAGCTCGAGTGGAGAAAACATGAGGCTGTTCCGTTTGCAAGCCTATCGTTAGGCAGCAGAATTGCCGACTATAAAAGGATTCTTGTTCTCTCTTCTCTTCTTCTCTTCTTCTCTTCTTCTACTACCAACCCACCTTGATATCAAAAAGATGTCCGGAGGTAAAGGCAAGGCAAGGGGTGCCTTCTCTTAACCAGAGTAAGTCACGCTAGGACCTCAACAAACATGATGCATCGAGACTAACTGCATTTTTCAGACTTCAGTCTCAGGAGGAACGTCCAAGATGAAGAGAGGCCATGCTGGCCATGATGACCGATGAAAAGCTCATGAGGACGGAATGCCAATACGGTTCGATGGTGCACTGGCCGAGAGAATCTTGAGGCCAAACTAGCTAGCTGGGCTCTGAAGTTGAAGGCCCACAGCACCTATCACTACGACCTTAGGAAGAAAGTTTTGAATGTCGGTCAAACTATATTCAAGACGCACAGGGCACGAAATGGAGCGTCGGTTTGCTCTTCGGCGGAGGAGAGGTCGGAATATCTGAAAGTATGTCTGTAGGGAACCTGGTTGCCCTCCAAAGATAACATTGAAATTGGAGCCTGAATCAGATTCAGATGAATCGGATGATTTTGTTCTTGGATTACCAAAAAAGCCTAAATCCACGGGTCCAGTTCTGTCTGTCTCCTTCTCAATTTGAACCCCGGTTCCTCATCCTGCCACGGAACAGGAAGCTCGGCGTCAAAGGAAGAGTTTGACCAGGCCCCGGTCTGTCTTTTCTTTTGAGGCGTCAAATGGCGCGAAAACACGCCAGACGAGAAAGCAGCGAACACAGGGTATGAAAAAAAGGCAACGAGTGGCAGAAAATTACAAGGAGACTGTGTGGACATGTGGTCAAGAGCATGCGAAGCTCAAGGCTTATCATATCTTCCGTTTTGATCCACGAATATTATTCATCCGATCACAACAGACCTTGGGTAGTTGACCCTAGGAGATGTTTGCCATGTTGCCTTTTGATGCAATGATGGTCTATGGCGAAACCACACATACCTTTATCAAATTTGGCATCGCAGATTTGATACACTACACGGATTGGAGATGTACCTGTGAATACTGGTCTACTGGTTCCTCAGAACAAGTTTGGCCAGATAGGAGGAATAGAGACCGCAAAACCAGGTCTTGACTTGGTGTACCTCCAGAAAATCCGCAGTCCCAAGGAACTCGTGAGTCACATTGCAGGCACCAAAGAGCTAGCAGCGACAGGACGAGTTGGGACTCACTTCAATTGCCAGAACTTTGCTTTCAAAAGGCAGAATCTGAGCAATGACTTCGTGGTTCATTTTAAGCTATAAGAGAGGATATTACGACTGCAGGAAGACCAAAAGGACTTCCATAGGTTTTCCGAAGACATTTTTCGAGTCACCATGCGGACCACATTTCAGAATGGATTGGACTTCGTGGACGAAAAAATCAGATACTTTCGCCTCCAGTGGGACCTCCGAAGGATGGTCACGCTTGACACAGCAACTTGAGGATGACGCTATGGCAAAAGGCTAGTTCGTGCATTGACGTGTTGAATTTGAAAACGAGTTCAGTGAGACAAGAGGACTTTATGCGTCAATAGACGCCAATGAACCGCTTAAGATTCAGTGCTGCCCTCACGGCTTACGAGAACGGCCTGGGCTCAAACGAGGTCTCGAGTTCGAGAATAAAAGGGCCAGAGTTAACTTTCTCAACGCCACAAAACACTCATTTGCGACTAATTTGGAACCGCAAGGCTGTGAAACACTTGCAAAATTGTTCTATTGGTCATGTTTGTTGATTCTCCTATCTGACCAAGAACCCAATTCCAGGGTACGATATCTGGCAATTTTGTAACTCAATCTGAAAAACTTGATGGCCAAGGAGCGTGCCGCAGACGCCGACCCAGATTGACAAGTTACAGAGCGGCTCGATGAAAGAGACCCCCACATCAATAAGGCCAAAGAACCAATCGACGGGGACTCGTTTATAGTATGTCCCCAAACACACGACAATCACTACAGCAGGGACATATGAAACCAATAGACCATGGTTCCCCAATAGGACGATACCAAAACCATCACCGGCCAGCTTTTCATCAGTTGATAAAGTGGTTGTAACCGTTATGAAACGATATCTCACCTTTTCCGTCAAAATGCTTACGCAATGCGCGGAAGGGCTGCGTTGGCTGTCAGAAGGTATCGGGGATCTGCTCCGAGAGTAGGTAGTTGACCCCCATACTTTATTCGACATCAAGAGAGTGATATGAAGGACTTAAGTGACTTCCGGTATTCAATAGGTATGTCTGACAGAAAGGTTGATTATTCATAACAAGCCCTTTACTAATACACTTTTATGGCAGGTGTTAGCCTATATGAAGAACCACAAAACGAGATATGGAGTGTTAAGCGCATACTATGAAGGTGTATTCAATCCTCCGACAGGTGCACAGCCATAAAGTACTTGGGTGATACAATATTCAGGGGCCAGTGATAAGCCACGATGACCAAGACTGCTTATTCTGATATCCTATGGTTATCTGTTACTTGATGCTTGACTTCTCGTTGCTAGCGTGCTTGTCTGCTTGAGGCCAAAGATTGTTGAGTCACAAGTTCCAAACATCGCCATTAAGCGGGTTAACCACCTCCATGGCCCCCCAGGCCCCTTGAGAGTTTCACCATATCTGCAGGTGATATAATATCTGGGCAGATGTCAGAAATGACTCGGTGATGCAGACGAGAGCATGAGGGATTCCGCCTGACTTGTCTATTCAGGGTTAGGGTAGCCCCTAAAGTCTACTCCTGCAGTCATTGCAGACCAGCTGAGGACGGTTTTGGCGAGGACATTGTTTTTCAAGGCAGCGCAATGGTTGTCACGGCATGTGTCTGTGTTGTCTGGTGCTTGTGTTAGTGTTCTAATGTCCCCGGAACTGAATGGTGAGGAGTTTCCATGAATCCCATGACTGTTTGCAGATGAGAATTTATCTAGATTCACTTCACTCGAACCTAGGACGTGAACTGGTGACTTAGGACCCATTGAGAAAGAGCGTGGTCAGATGGCGATAATACACGAGATCCGCGAAATTGCACACCTAGGAGTCCATAATCCATTCGAAAAACAGGTCAAAATTATGCTTGATTTACCACAAATATGGAAGATGCAAGCTATTATCATGCGAAAATCGGAAGCCGTGGAAAACCCCACCCAGGCGCGGTGATGCATTATAGAGTGATTGCAGCTGCTTGGTTCGCTGCACCTTGAACAACCACAAAGAGATGCTATGTGCGATAATCTCCCAGGAGGCATGAGATTTCAAAGCCGCTCGCTCAATCCTGCTAGAAGAGGACAAACGTGATGTTGCTGATCGACCAGCGGAAAAGATGCGTTCGAAGTCACCAGAGCTCAAACATAAAGCAGACAGAATCAGGGACATTTTAGCATCTTCAGCTTGGAGCAGTGTCGATCCCGAATATCTGCTCTTGCTGAAGGGATCCAACATCCCCAGTCAAGTAGGCGTCGGTTTTTTCGACTCCCCGGGATCTTGTCTTAACCTGTGCCCCTCTAGGTACCCCTCAACAAAGGTTTTTTATGAGAAGAATTGAGAACTTTCCACCTTGCTTCCTGCCTTCGCATTTCACTTTCTACAAATTGCGGCTTTTTGATCACACGTTCCGCCATATAACTTGGCATCGCACGTTCGGAAAAGATACATAGATTGGAGATATCACTCGAAATCCTACCGGATAACCTAAATGATGAAACAAATGCCCTGGGTACCTACTGGCGCAGATTATGTTTTTTTGTTAATAGAATATACATGCTCTATTTATCTATATACTCGCATCATGATATCTTAAATTGACAAGCCAGGCGTTCACAGCTTAGCCCTGCCTGTCTCGATTTCAGACCAGCCTGACTCATTTAGTCTCTCGTACTTGGTTCCATTCAACCAGTAGAGGCTGTCTGCTGAGTCTTTGCGGGGATCCCAGCCCCTCTTGGCTAGATCACCCTTGGCCTGCTTGAAAGTGACACCAGTCGAGACCCTGGTTTCCAAGTCAATTTTTGTGTTTGTATTTTCAAGAAAGAAATCAACTTACTTCTCGATCAACCGGACAAGTCGGGGGAAGGCGTATGATGGGACACCCTTCTTCTTTAACTCAGGGTAAAGTTTGGCAGCGAAGACATCCTGGAAGGCAGCTGATTGATCTTCCAAAGTGATTCCAGCAGCACCAGCCTGGCCATCGTATCTGGAGGGTATTAGCGATGCTTCATTTAAGAGCGTCATTGATCAAACATACCCGGAAAGTTTCACACCATAAACCACGGCATCATGAACACCTTCAATACGACAGATGTGATCACGAATCTCACCCGCACTAACATTTTCGCCCTTCCAGCGGAAAGTATCACCAACACGATCCTGGAATCTGATCCACCCGGACCAGTCCTGAACGACAAGATCACCTGTGCGCTGGAACAAATCCCCCTTCTGGAACACATCACGCAGCAATTTACCCTCGGTCGCCTCCTCATTACCCAGATACTCAATCAACAAGCCGCGATCACGCACACGCCCAATCGCCTCACCTTCCTCACCCAGACTGGCACGAACACAAAATCCAGTCTTAGGATCCCGCCACGGCATCTCAGTATCGGTATCATACTTCACAATGAAGTTGTCATCCTCCAACGACCGACGGATAGGGCCAGAAAAGCCCACCTTTCCGGCACCCCAGACACCCTCGCCATGGTTATCGAATTTAGCAACTCCCTCTGTGGAACGGTAGAACTCGCGAATCTCAGGTATATTGAATCGCGACTTGAACTTTTCCCAGATCTCAGCACGGAGTCCGTTACCCGAAGCAACGATACAGTTGTGCTTGGCATCATATGGCGACGGAGGTGTGGAAAGAAGGTAGCGACAGAGTTCACCAATGTACAGGATACGCGTGGCACCGGAGTCGTGGACATCTTTCCAGAATTGCGAGGCCGAGAACTTCCGGCGGAGACAGAGTGTTCCGCAGTTTCCGACTGAGTAGCACAATCCGGTGAAGAATGCTGTGCCGTGGAAAAGGGGCAGAGATGAATATGTGCGTAGGGGGTAGTACTTGGATTTGTTATTGGCGTCGCTTGAAAGAGGGTTAGATGTGACTACTGCGAGCATGTTTCGCACTGCGCAGGCCTTAGGCTTTCCTGTTGTGCCTGAGGTGTAGATGAGGGCTGTCAAGTCTTTGAGAGTGCGCTTGGCTGGCTTCAAGCCCGTTGTAGGGTATCTTTGCAGGTCTGCTGCTGTGATGAGTTCCACTGGGCCAGTGGGGATGCCCTCGAAGGAGGTAAGACCGAATGATACATGTGGTAGGTCAACGCAAACATGTTGGGCCAAATCGGGTGTTGAAATAATGCACTTGGAGCCAGAGACATTGAGACAGTGAATAAATGTGTCATCTGAATTTATTAGCAATTATCCTTGCGCATCGGGATAGGTGACTTACCCCGCAAGTTGGTGTTGATCATGGCGGCCACAGCGCCCAACTTCGATAGCGCATACAGCGTCACCACCATTTCCGGGGAATTGGTAGTGAAAACACCGACGAAATCGCCGGCCTTGATTTCCCGCTCATGCAATAGAGCAGCAAATCGGTCAACCACTAAAAAAAGAGACAAGTCAGCCGCGAACTATGCGTTGAAGCAGAAGGAGGATACGCACAGTCTTTCAATTGTGTGTACGACCAGGTTTTGTGCTCAAACCAGAGAGCATCTGCTCCTCCCTGACCCTCGACCTCAACAACCCGCTCGAGCAGCTTGTAAATAGTGGCAGATTCGCCTAGCTGGCCAATGCGCTCGCCAAGTCGCTTGCCAAATGCCTTGTCGTTGAAATGAGCAGACAAGTCTGTGGAGATTGAGAACTTCGCATTAAGGTATGCTCCGGCAGCTACGGACAGAGCCGACGCCATTGCCACGGCGGGCGCACTCGCTTCAGCGAACAGATTCATTGCGTCCAAGGCGCAGATGTTTCCAATTGGCGCAAATGAGGTTCAATCGCCGAGTAAATCTCGGAGCAGCTGGGACAACGATTCTAGACACGCTTCGCACGATTGTTGCAAATGTGAAGTCCGGGGAAATCGTTGGGAAGTTATAAAAGAGACCCACCCCCCACAATGGTGAGCTCAAGACGGAAGCTGGCTAGATATGATCTGCCGTTCGTGACGGAGCTAGCAAGGGTGGATTGGTACGGCAAACTCAACTTGTCACAACAATATACCCCGATCTTGGCGCAGTTTACCCCGGTATTGGCTTGACCGGATACAATTACGACTTTTTCATTCGGAATATACTCCATGATGTTTCAATGGTCGCTATAAAACATCTCTCATATACGAGTTCAATGTTTATTACAACATACCCGACATCGGCATTTACCAGCGTGATGTACGTTATACAGCTATTGAAAACATTTAAGGGCATACGTAACCCGGCCGCCGTGTAATATACGCCACTCCACCAATGAGAGCCCTCATATTCAGCCGAGGACTCCCAAATACACGTATCATACACCCGTCTCCGTAATCGCAACGGCATTTCCTTCGGTTGCAAAGCAAGCACGGCTCCGATGCCGAGATGCCGGTGCTCAAGGAGCCGCGGTCCAAATC
The DNA here is from genome assembly GCA_023626355.1 of Penicillium sp. S1602. Taxonomy (NCBI): domain Eukaryota; kingdom Fungi; phylum Ascomycota; class Eurotiomycetes; order Eurotiales; family Aspergillaceae; genus Penicillium; species Penicillium sp. S1602. The sequence goes on from JAMAGW010000003.1 coordinate 28,467, forward strand.
TTGCCCCACGTTCTGTAACCCCGGATACTAAATAAAAAAGGCCAACCCGTCCCTCTATAGCTGTCCTTTCCTACGTAATTTCTCCAGAACATCCATATTCCAAAATGTCGTCCCCCCAGCAGCGTTTATCCTCGGTCGGCAACCAATTGGCTCTGCCTTCGGCCAAGCAGCGCCTTCTCGCAAAGAACCCCGACGATGTCGTAAGTGCAGGTCGTAAATCCAGGTACAAACAGGCAACTAACCACACCAAACTAGGTCATCACTTACCTTGCGCGTACACCGCTCACCAAGGCCCGCAAAGGTGGCTTGAAGGATACCAGCATCGATAACCTCCTCATCTCGCTGCTCACCGTGAGTGCCCCGGACATGAAAGAAAACAATACACAACTAACACACATAGACCGTTCGCGAAAACTCCAAGATCGACCCTAACCTCGTCGAAGATGTCAGCGTCGGTAACTGCCTCGCCCCAGGCGCCGCCTACGTCGCCCGCTCCGCTGTCCTTGCCGCCGGATTCCCCGTCACAACAGCCGCCTCAGTCTGCAACCGCTTCTGTTCCTCCGGTCTCCTCTCCATTCAAAACATCGCCAACCAGATCATCGCCGGCTCAATCGATGTCGGCATCGCAGTCGGAGCCGAGAGCATGAGCACAAACGCCGACGGCGGTGCCCCAGAGATGACCGAGCGTATCACCAAGCACCCCATCGCATCCCAAAACTCCCAGCCCATGGGCCAGACATCTGAGAACGTCGCGGCGCAATTCAACATCTCGCGCGAGCAGCACGATAAGTTCGCTGCGGGTAGTTACCAGAAGGCCGAGCATGCGCAAAAGGCCGGATGGTTCGAGGATGAGATCGTCCCTGTTAAGACTCAGATCAAGGATCCCAAGACTGGCGAGGTGAAGGATATTATTGTTGATCGCGATGATGGTATTCGTTACGGTACTACTGCCGAGGGACTGGGCAAGATTCGTTCTGCGTTCCCGCAGTGGACTCCTAGTGCTACTACTGGTGGTAATGCTAGTCAGATCACTGATGGCGCTGCTGCTTTGGTTTTGATGAAGCGGTCCCGCGCTTTGGAGCTTGGTCAGCCTATTGTTGCTAAGTTCTGTGGTGCTACTGTTACTGGACTTGAGCCCAGAATTATGGGTATTGGGCCATCTCTTGCTATTCCTAAGATTCTGGGCAAGTTCAACTTGTCTAAGGATGATATTGATATATTTGAGATCAACGAGGCCTTTGCTTCTATGGTGAGCCTGGAAATTTTATGTGTAGTCTGGGATCATACTAATATTTTTGCTAGGGTGTCTACTGTGTTAGCAAGCTGGGTCTCGATGAGGCTAAGGTTAACCCGCGTGGTGGTGCTATGTAAGTGATTCGTATCCTCTCCAAGTGGACTTTATCTAATGTTTTCTAGTGCCTTTGGTCACCCTCTCGGCGCGACTGGTGCCCGCCAGGTTGTTACAGCGCTGTCCGAGCTGCGTCGCCAGGACAAGCGCATCGCTGTGACTTCGATGTGTGTTGGAACTGTAAGTCTCATTTTAAACATTGTTCATCGATATATACTGACTGTTACAATAGGGCATGGGTATGGCCGGTATCTTTGTTTCCGAGCATTAGTTTTGCGGTCATCAGATCAAACCTGTTTTATAATCCTGTACATACCCCACGAACATTTTTCAAAACAACATCGCCATCATCCAGTAGATTTAAATTCGTCTTCGCCGTTGTGCCCAGAACCCTCTGAAGGGCTTAGTCATCACATTCCAGGACCATCCGATCGCATATTTAATCATCTACTGAGCACGCTCTAAACAAACTCTCGAATTCGGGGTGTTCTTTGGTCAGAAATACTCGGTACTCTTGTGTACATGGCTTCAAAATAGAGCTGTGCAAATCGAGCCACAAGTATCCAGATGGCCGGGAAGGCAGACGCAGCGTTCGCGTATGACGGGAGCCACTACGCGTCTGGGAACTGTCACGACTACTGCCGCAATGCTAGATGACGTTGTAGGCCTCGTCATAATACAGGTGATTTCCAATCTTGGGGTAACAGACGCATCGTTCAATCCGATTACGGTTATTCGACCAGTCCTGGTGTCTCTTGGATTTGCGCTTGGTATCCTCCTTGCGTGCACTTTCTGCCTTGGACCAATATTTAAAAAGGCCCTGGTGGCAAAGAATAGCGCGCCGGATTTCGTGGCAACGATGCAATTTGCGTTTCTTGTGCAGACGCTATTTTTGGTCAGAATTAACGCAGAGGCTTCTTATGCAGGTACTTCGAGTCTCTTTGCTGCCTATCATGCGGGTGTGATTGTCTCCAAGTTTGATGGGTCGGTCGCGGCGTCGAAGGAGACGCCTGTGTCTGATTGAACGCAGTCAGAGGCGAGGAGTTCACAATGCTCGCAGAATAAGGAGACGCCAACAGGGACGAAGGTGTATGAACAGTATTGTAAGGAACCTGTGGGTCGAATCTTGATCCCGCTGTTCTTTGTCTGTCTTCGTGCTTTGTATACTTGAAGCATACTAATATGATATATAGGCTTTAATTGGATTCGCAATTCCCATCGCAGAGATGTTTCAAGGAAGTATAGTATGGCGGGGTATCATCTATGCTTTACTGATGGCATTTGGAAAGATGCTAACAGGGTTGTGGCTGGTGCGCTTCTCCTCGAGTGTCTGATATGATGCAAACGATTCGAAAGCCACTTTCTTACGTTCGTTAAATCTGTGCTCGACCAACCTGCCCTAAAAATAAAGGCCATCCAGGAGAGAGGTCTAAGGAGGTCAATCTAGCTGTGATCCACAAGGCCGGGCCCGAGCTCGAGCCCGAGGCACTGTAGCCCAATGGTCCACAATAGGGGCGAAAATGCAGCTTTATTCGATAGTACCCTTAACCAGGAGTATCAGGTACCCACCCAGACTACTGAAACGGCGACGACAGTTAGGCTACCCCCTAAGTCGGAGTCCAAGGTTGTATCCGCCATCTATACTAGGTCTAGCCATGGCCGCTCGAGGGGAAGTTGGATACTTGATTGCGTCACTTGCGCAGAGCTAAGGGATCTTCTCTGCAGGAACAGAAGAGACAGAGACATCGGAGATATATTGGGTAATACTCTGGACGATCACGATGTGTACATGCATTGGACCCGTTTGCGTCGGGACCCTTGTTCGACGGGTTAAGAAACTGCAGGGCACTAGAGGGACTGGGGCGGATCCATTAGGGATTCGGGGTATCTAATTTGGGAACGGAGTTCATAATAATAGCACAGACTAGAAAGGTTGGCAGATTCGATCCAATATTAAGATGAACGCGGATACATGAAAGGAGGGAAGAATAGCCTAGACCGTAAAAGATCAAGAAGCAATGAGGCCGGTGGAGTCTAGAATGCACATCATTGCTATGAGCGGCAGAATCGGAGATTCACCGCCACAACCGGAAACTGATGCCTGTGATGTAAGGCAGGAAATGACAGGTACCGATGGACCCGAACGGGAATAGCGTGCAGGATGATCCCGATCACAAAGCCAAATCACATTCTGATTTGTTGCATGTGTGGCTTCGCTCATCTTCTAGAGGTACTTGAAACATGTGGCTGACCATTACGGAGTCAGTAATAATTCATATGACTTGCAATTGCTTCAAAGACTGTCTTAGAAAACTCGGGCAATCCCGTGTGCCGAGGCTTCCGGCGGTCGAATAGGAGTTGGCTTCTGGCAAAAAATTCGAACACCCTCATCCATGGATGAAAAGGGGAGTTCAGGTGGATCGAGGGTTACAGGGCCTTTGTTCTACGAGTCAAATGAAGTCGCCGAATGCAAACTTTAATGGATATGCCAACCAGCAGCGAAAGAATATAACCGGGGCCAACAAATGACACAATAGGAATCCGTTCTCCGTCTGCCAGGGCACAGATCCACCTTCCAGGCGATCATTGGATGTTCGAGTATTTTTGGAAACCACTAGACCAATAAGCAGGAAAGGACAAGAGACAAGCAAACGTGTCGCGCCCCACTTCAGGCTCCATTCGTCTACACAGTGGCGTTGTCTAGACCGGATGCGATGCCCTGCCTTTTTTTCATTTCCCCAGATACATATCCATTCCCTCTTCTCTCTTTCCTTCTTTCATCTCTCTTTCTTCAAAAACCAACCTTCTCTTTTTCCTTGTGACACTCTTTTTCACATACACAGTCATTCTCGTTATTCTTACTTGCTACACATTCGTTATTATATTTTCACTTTCATCATGCAGATGAAGCAGATTCTCGCTTTGGCCGTGTCCATTGCCTCGGCTGAGGCCGCCTACAAGGGTTTCAACTATGGCTCTACCAACGAGGATGGTAGCACCCGCTACAAGGCCGACTTCGTCTCCCAGTTCCAGAACGCTAAGAACCTGGTTGGCACTTCCGGCTTCACCAGCGCCCGTCTGTACACTATGATTCAAGAGGGCACCACCAACACTCCTATTGAGGCTATCGAGGCCGCCATTGCGGAGGAGACTTCCCTGCTGCTCGGTCTCTGGACCTCCGGTGGTAACATCGACAACGAGATCGCTGCCCTGAAGTCTGCCATCAGCACCTACGGTACCTCCTTCGCCAAGCTGGTTGTCGGTATCTCCGTCGGTTCTGAGGATCTGTACCGTAACTCCGTTACTGGTGCTGAGTCCGATGCTGGCGTCGGCATGAACCCCGATGACCTGATCAAGTGTATCGAGTCCGTCAAGACCGCTATCTCCGGCACCTCCCTGAGCAGCGCCACCGTCGGTCATGTCGACACCTGGGACGCCTGGACCAACTCCTCCAACTCCGCTGTCATCAGCGAGATCGACTGGCTCGGCTTCGACACCTACCCTTTTTACCAGACCACCGATGAGAACGACATCGACAACGCCCAGGCCCTCTTCGATGAAGCTGTCGCCAAGACCAAGGCCGTCGCTGATGGTAAGGAGATCTGGGTCACTGAGACCGGTTGGCCCGTTAGCGGTGACTCTGAGAACAAGGCCGTTCCTTCCGTCGCCAACGCCAAGAAGTACTGGGACACTGTCGGTTGCTCTCTCTTCGGTAACACCAACACCTGGTGGTACATCCAGCAGGATTACGGTGCCAGCCCCTCCTTCGGTATTGTCGGCGAGACCCTGACCACCACCCCCCTGTTCGACCTCACCTGCCCCAACTCCACCAGCACTAGCACCTCCGCCACCGCCTCCGCCACCGGAATCTCTGGCAAGTCCTCCACCGGCTCCTCCATCGGCTCCAGCTCTGGCGCTAAGGTCTCTGGCTTCTCTGCCGGCCGCAAGGGTAACGGCACTGCTGCCGCCTCCGGTTTCCGCTCCACGACTGCCTCCGTTCCCCTGGCCACCGCTTCCGGCTCCAGCTCCCCCGTGTCTGGCTCCGGCTCCTCCGGCTCCGGCTCCAGCTCCAGCTCTGGCACCTCTGGCTCCAGCTCCAGCTCTGGCACCTCTGGCTCCAGCTCTGGCTCCAGCTCCTCCAGCTCTGCCTCTGCTTCATCCACTGCCTACACTGGTGCTGCCACCCGCCCCGCTGGCTCCATCTTCGGTGCCGTCGTCGCTGCCCTCGCTCTCGCGATCGCTGTCTAAGTGCCTCTAATTAGGCGTTTGGAGTGATGGACTAGGTCACATATTAGTAACTAGATCTTTGTCGGAGTCTTTTGGGTAATGATTACCTGGGTATTTATGGGGTATTCGATTCTTACCTTCGTTTACAGATGTACTTCTTAGAATTTATTTGAATTTTGACTTCGGCATTATTTCGATATTGGCGTCCGTTTAAACTGGTAATTGCTCCAATGCAAACAATTATTTCTTTCTTCTCCATGATCTCTCCTACATAAGCACATATGTTTCTCACTTTTAGAATCCTCGGGTTGTGTAGAACTCTACCCCAAAGTCTACGTCCATGGTAAGGTTGCGGCTTGAACTTTCATACGGACCGATCACTACCACAACCACATTCCCAGCAAATGCTATCGAAAACTCAAAACATCTTGCGTAAAACTTTATTCATGCGCATGAATTTCAAACGAGTGTATAAAATGGATCAAAGCGACAAAGCAACTGCAACAAAAACTTCACAACCCGACACTGCCCCCTTTTATATTCCTCCACTCAGACTCATCGCAACACAAGCCACATAGTATGGTTCGAATCTAGGCCTTGCGTCCACGGCCACGGTGGCTAGTTCCAGCCCGCTTGACCTTCTTAGAGCTGCTGCTCTTGGGAACATACTTGATACCCGTGGTAGGGCAGTCAGAGTCCTCGACTAAAGGGAAACATTAGTATCAACACGTATGTGAATGAAGAGATCAACTTACGAGGGGTAGAAGGCTCGTAGGTACCGTTGACAGCACTGCCATAAACATTGAAGTAGTAGTACACCTCGTAAAGTTCGTCATCGTCACACAGCAGAGTAACTTCGTATCCACCGTGGATATCACCAAGGGCATCCTGGATCTCAGCAAGAGTGTAGGTCGCATCGTCGGTAGGGGTAATTCCAGCATCGGACAGAGCCTAACATAAGTGTGAGTAACCTAGAAGACACTGAAAACTAAATGTGAAAGGAGGAGAAAGGAGAGAATAATTACCGTGTACGTATCCAGAGTCTTGAACAAATCAACAACCTGCTGGAAGAAGTCACCAATTTCCTCGTTATCAGTGTAATCGGTGTAGCAGCTCGGCTCGATGGTGTTAATGCAAGTTCCGTGCGTGTTCCACTCATGAGCCCAGAACTCATTCGCGGTCTCGTCGTCGCTGAGCCAGTATGTGTTCATGTACTCAAGTAGCTCGGTACGATCCTGGTCTTCGAGGATGGTCTCGATATCGGAGGCTTCGCGGGAGGTGTCACAGTCCTCACCGTAGTCACCGTCACAGTAGTCGGGCCTTCACGGACATGTTAGAAACCAGATCGAACGTGCGAGAGGGGTTTGATATCGAAAGTATAGGAAGGCATACCAGAGACCGTGGATAGTCCACGAGTCAGTGGGACCGACAGAGGGATCGGTATCCCAGAATTGAACCTGGAGCAGGGAACCACCAGGGTAGTTGAAGCAGCACAAATCAGAGACAGCAGTCGTGTTGTGGCAGCTCAGAACTTCAGTGCTGCTGTCACAGGTAACGAGACCAGCTTGAGCTCCCATGAGAAGATCCATAGCGGCCAAGGCCAACAGGCCTCGCGGGGTGTAAGAAGACATAGTGTTTTGAATGTGATCAATGGATTCAATTGACTTGTCTGTTGTTCTAACTTGGGTCAAAGATGGCTACTTATACGTAAACAAGCACTGAGATCACTCCAGGACTGAAGCTAAGTATTTCGTGCTTCATGCAATGCAACAGAACCAGGAACGCCAATCGGGTGCAGATAACCAACACACATATGAAGACAGAGATCTGATACGCTGGATAAGATGAAAGCGGGTAAGTCTTCAAATCCACCGCATTATGCTGTAATCGAATGAATTAGAAGCGGCTATACATTTCTGCACAACATGCACCCTAAACACTAGATACAGCCGTGAAGGACTCGGCGCGGGATGGCGCCGACGGACGCCCGGGTGTCTTGCTGTGGGGTGATCTCTAATCGGGTAATTCATCAAGGGTTGACTTGAAATTGGGGATGTGGGTTGATGCTCGCTAATTTGTCGTCATACTACTTCTATGACGCAGTATTGGCACACGTGCGTTGTTTGGTAGGGCTTCAGGGTTGATGGGCTGTTTTTGACGTGCCTTAATGTTATGATGGCGCCCCACACGAGCTAAGTCTTGACGAGAACGCCACTTTGCATGTGAACACGTCAGCAGGCAGGGACTGTGCAATCATTGGTGGATTTGTGTAGAGTTCGAGGGGTAAGCATTAAATCGGAAAGCCATGTTCAATAATCCTCTAGTAATTGTGTCGAAGATACTTATTCTTTCTAGAATGTGGAATCTAATTTTCAACCGTTGAGCTTGGGCCGCTGGGAAATGTTTATCAAAACCTAATACAAAGTACTAACGAATAACATCTCAATGTGGATTTGACAGTGTCGATCACATCGCTTAGAAGCAGACCCTCTCGAAAGCAGCCACAATGGCGCACCTGAGCAGATAGGGGCCTTTCCAAATACTCCAAAGTCTAATTGGTGTTGTTTTTGTTGTTCTAATTAATATCCAGCGGGGCCCCACTGTAAGCCAGGGTCCCTATGACCTCTCGTGGGGTATAGAGACATGCTAAAACAAGAAATTATGCATAAACGTGCGCCCTTGGAAAACAATTCTACCAGAATGGTGGACCTTAACGGCTGTATAACTGCAGCTTGACTACAACACGTGGGACGTGTATAGGGGAGCAAGCTATCCAGAGGAACCTGAGCTGAACGGTGTCAATGACCGGATAAACACTCGACAGGGTCTACTATCAAGGGCTCCACAGCGTCGGGTGTTTTATACTCTGACAATTTTTAGCTAGAATCTGACATGCGTATTACGGAAATTGGTGCCGTTTATTTTATTTCTACGTCTGTGGTGTGTTATGTGGAGAAGAAGGTTTTCATTGAGATTCTGGGCGATGTTGATGAGGCCATTCATAAGTACCTAGAGAATCGATAGATCCCGGATTTAATTCCCAAATAAGTCGATATCTTCTCCCTTGAAATTCAGCATTCTTTGAATAGAGAGTTCAAGGTGATCATCTATGTCGGACAGCTGAGGGTCCCTTTAGATTAATTATTTTTCAATCTATTAAGTGACATTCGTCCATTTGGCGTAGTAAATGACAGAATGGGGATGAGCGACGGGATCGACAAGGATGATTTAATTACAGCAACAAACGGCGATCATCCTATTAAGTCTCACTTTCCTTATTTTTTCTCGTTGAATAACACATGCTTAATTATAATCAAGTATAAACCCAACTCCAACTCGCGCCATACATAATCGTATAGAAAATACATAGATATCATCCCTAAGCAAGTTTCTCAAAAGTATCAAGGGTGTGCTTCCAGACAATATTCGGGAAATCCTTCTCCCGAAGCTCAGTCATCACCGCCTGATTGGTAACATCCTTTCCATCGTAGTTAAGAATATAAGAACCATGACCGGAAGCATCCTTAGACTTGAACTGCTCGGCAGTAGAGAGATATGTGTGCCACTCTCCACTCTCAGAAGAAGAGATAGACATGGGTTTGCTCAGGAATCCCATGATTGAACCAACAATAGGTCCCATGAACTTCTTCATCAGTGGTGTCGACACGATACCGGGGAAGACATGCATGAAGCTGATGGAAGGATGCTCGGCGGCGAGTTTCTCGTGTGCGATCGAAGTCATAGATGAGGCGTAGCCAGCGCTTGCGGTAAAAGAGAAGCTCTCCTTGAGATCGAGGTTGTCCTCCTCGATCATGATCTCCTTGCCACCACCGAGAACGCTGACAACGCGTGGAGACTTGGAAGCCTCAAGGGCAGGAATAAGGTTTTGGACGAATCGCATGCGGCTGTAGTAGCGGAGAATGTGGTTGACATCGATGTTGTTATCGCCCTCTGCATAGAGTTAGTATTTACGATCTTTAGTATGGTTTTCTCATTGAAAAAAAGCTTATCTTACCGATCTTGCCAAATGCAAGACCTCCAGTAGACATGAACAGGAGATCCAGAGAAGACAACTCCGACTTGAGCTTCTGGCACACGTCATCCACATTGCGGAGGTGGGACGCATCCGCAGGGAGGAAAGAGTAAGTGCCGTTCTGGTTGGTGGCCTTCAATTCCTCCAAGACCTCAGCGCCGGCCTTCTCATTGCGGCCAACGATGAAAATGGTTGGGGTAGCGACAGCGTTAGCCAGCTTAACGGCGGTGCTTCTTCCGATACCGCTAGTACCTCCAACGAAGAGCGCCACCACGTTGGGGCGGGCAGTCTTCAAGGTCGCATTCCAGTTGCGGATCTGAGTAAGGGTTTGAGCCATGGCGGTTAATAGGGTATTATTCATTAAGTTCAACGTCGTAAACAAACTAGTTTAAAAAAGCCCTTGATTCGAAGCGAGGCGACGTCGAATATATGTAAGGGTAAGAGGCGGCTTAAGCTTAAACTTGAACGGAACGCATTTTGGTTGGTCAATGAGATCCACTCTTCCATCTTAGCGTGCGGAATTCCGCTCTACGGATTTTTTCATTTGTAAGCCTCAAGGCTACTCCGGATAGTTATGCAGGTTATGGGGGTTTATTTTGCTAAGGTGCTTCTTTCTACTGATAGACCTTGGTGTGCACTTTTCATTAAATCTCATTTGCATTATGGTTGGATAAATTATGTACTAGGATGTCATTAGGTATGTTATATGTAGGTATACAACGCTCAAAATAAGCTTGTAGCTATTGTCGCGAAGTCGGCACAGCTTTCAATCGCACTCCCTCCGAAGTTGTCTCCAGCCAGACTTCCATATTCCTCGACGTATTTTCCATTCCCTTCAGGGTAGGATCCGATCGCAGCGGAAGTGGCTCATCAATCAACAATTCCGAGAAGAGAAGGGCCAAGGGCGATGATTTCCAGATATATTGGTTCCTGGTATGCATGATCGTAATGATCATGAAAATCATACTTAGAACAACCAAGGCCCCTGGAAGGATCATCCAGTTCCAGCTCACGCGGACGAAGGACTGAATGGTCCATGGGATTCCGTTGAACTTCTCTTCACAAACCTTAGACCGTGCGTTGATAGTAAGCGTAGAGGCTAGTGATTGGAAGACCGAGTTTATATCAGTGAAATTTCCTTCCACACCATACAGAGCCTCAATGACATTGGAAGACCAGCTTGGTCGATTGCTGATAAAGAGCGAGCCGTGGCCGTGGAGAAGTGGGGAGATCGAGTTCGACATTGCTAAGCGACTGAGCCAACTGACGTTGTATGAGCAGTCATCGGTGCTGTTGTATGGCTTTTCGAGTCGTGTTCCATTAGTATAACATGTGTCCGGCGTCAAAGAGAAATTCTCGACGACGGAAGAAGTGTTCGCTGTGGTGGAGAAGGCAGTTCGGTTTTCTGAGAATGTGCCTCCCTGCACGGTTGCGCGGTATGTGTCGACACAGAAGAAAAGCGCACACTCAGTTGCGCTTACTTGAGGTGGGACTCCGTAGCCTGATGCACTAATTGCAGTAAAGTTGAGAATCGAAGCTTTGTCCTTCGTGTCTAACTTGATAAGGTCTCGTGATGATGTTGAGTTCATCAAGTACATCCCGTTCATGGAAGTTGAGAACATGAATCCGTTGGGTAGTTTGTACTTGTAAGTAGGCTCACTGGGGATGATCGCGGACTTCGAGAGCGTCAGGGAGTCTGTAATGTTCGCACAACGGCTACAGAATCCCAGGGATTGATATGGTGCAAAGGTACAGTTTCCGGTCGGACAGTCCATCATGATACTTTTTCTGTTCGGACTTGAGGTTTGAAAGATGCCAGAGTAGATAGCTCCAAGTGTTGCAAGAGGAACCTGGTTCATTCCAGGACCGGCGCCTTCACCGTAGTCCGTATATGTGCTGGTGTTGCAGACTTGTACGGAAGACTGACCAGGGGCATGAATGGGTCGCTCTTTGACAGACATGACTTGCTGAACAAATGGATCAGTAGCAGTGGATACAACCAGTACCAAACATCCAAACGTGATGAGGTGCCTAGAAAGAATCAGTGTCCAATTTCAAAAACGAGATTCACCACATCTTACCGAGGCATAGTTCTGCAAAGAACAAGAAGAGACCCCATAGCCCCACGACTCCCAGCGTCAAGAAGTGGTAGATCACTCAACTTGTTCCCACCACGGAACCACGACCATTTGAGCTGGGCCAAGCCCTCGGCCACAATAAAAGCCATAGAAGCTTTCATAACCGTGCTAAGAACGGATACTAGCGCGTTGAGAGTAATGCCATAGGGCCAGTCAGGCATTGGTCTTCCATCATAATGCCAGAGAACCACAATAATAGCAACGAAAAACACAATTGATGTGAGACAACTCAGGATTTCCAAGGTCCAGCTTGATGCCCAGAATGGCTGTGCCTGAGACTGTAGAAACACCTGTTCGGCAGACGATAAGGGTCGCGCTTTTGTCCTTGTCGCATTCTGGGGTTCATCCTGCAGTGGAACGTATGAGAGCCTGTACTCTTCTTTTAGAGAATTCATATTCATGAAACTTCAGTAACAGGGACTAGTACATTTAATCCAATGCAGGCCAAGAGGACCCGTTCGACAAGAAAAAGAAAAATAGGAGTTCACCGAAGTCTTCCCATTAAAATTCCTTATGGAGTCTCGAACTGAAACTAGCGTTAAAAGCGTGGAGCAAGAACGGTGAGGTTTCAGATATCATTACTTGGTCTGGTTTAGTGTCGGAGCTGTTATTTGGGTGAGACCCACTCAACTTCAGGGTTAGCACGTTGATCAGTTAAACGCGAACTCCGATTCGGTTGAAAGGATCAAAGTGGAGAAGATGAAGTGAAGAACATTCCGTGGAAGATTTAAAACTTGTATTTCATTGGATGTGCCAATTTTTAGGGGTTCGCAGATCCAGTGGCGTAGCAAGTCACTGTGGCAGATATGTACATCGTCGATTAATCTTTCAACCATCAATTCTGAATAGAATTGAGGAGTTATAGCAACCTGCATCAAGCCAGTCCCCGGCAACGATCTTCTTTGTAGTGCCGTTTCCGAATTCCATGATATCACCTCCGTTGGGTTTGCTCGCATTGAAAGCTGGCCAGTTTGCAGCCTGACTGAAGGTCAAAGTGTTTTTCAGGAAGTCCAGGAAGATATCCTGCATAGTTTCCGAAGTTTCGACCTCAAGTTGGCTGACATTACCGACATCCAACATGTAGGTACCAAAGATCATAAAAAGATCCGTCCAGTGGAATGCACCGAGCCAGGGTACGGGACTGATGTTGGTGAAGTTTCCTATTTTTCGTTAATAATATGCCTATTAAGGGGAGAACAGTACATACCAGCCCAATAGTACCGGTGAGTCTCAAGGCCAATGGATTGACGCATTATGGAATCCGACAGAGCCAAACAGTCCGCCGTCTTCTCTTCTTCATTGACTTCGGTGGTATTGGTGCTTGGAAACTCTCTAGCAGTGTCAGATCGGATCGATGGACCCCGTGCAACCTTTCCTTTGGCATATCGAGCAGCTTCATCCGAGAAGATGTATTTTTCATCGGCTGAAATGGGATTAGTGGTTGAGAATTCAAGCATAGTCAGCGGGAAAGACTTACGCATGTAGTTCGTGAAAGCGATGGCAGGGGTGGAGTTGTAGCGATTGATGTACTCTTCAATCTGCACCCAGGAGATCTGGCGCATGCACTCCAGCTCTGCCTCTGCGTCGTCGCCATAGTTGCAGCCGAGACCTTTCGCAACAATATCGAAATCCTGATAGACGTCGTCGACAGTCGAAAGGTTTAATGTGGCCGAAGCTCCTTGTGAAATCACACCAAACTTTGCGACAAGAGGATTCTCAGGCCAGGCAAGTGTATACAAATGTGTGAGAAGGCCACCTTGAGATTGACCCCAAAGCTTTACCCATATCAGACCACTATTTTATTTTCTGAATGGAGAGGTCTTACCATGATGTTATCCTTGTCTCCTCCAAATGCTTCGATATGTTCGTAGGCCCATTCTACCGCAGCTCTCACATCTAGGAGAGTGAGAGACGTTTCCTCAAGCGCCCTGGACTTTGGGTCTAAAGAATAGGTTATTCACTGTCATGAGCTGAACTTGAAAAATGGGGGTCTCACTTCCAAAGATATTCGCTCGATAGTTAATGGTGATTGTGATATGTTCCTGAGATCGCGACACCCAGTGAGCTGGTAATTGAGAAGGAATCTGAATCGCTCCAGTGATACCACCCCCACCAGTAACAAACAAGGACACAGGGAGTTTCGAGGTTTTATTAGCATATGCAGGAGTCCATACTGCCATTGATAGGCAATCTTCAGCAGAAGACCAGGCGGTTGAGCCCTGGTCTAGCTTTTCGCCAATGTTGACGAGAAGGTTAGGTGGCTCGTATGCATTCCAGAAGCTCCATGCGTCGGGGACATACTGCGGGCAAGCTATGTGATGGTTAGAACTAGCGAAACTAGAAGTGATTATTCCTTTATTACTGGTTGGATGCTTACCAGGCCCGTAAAATGTTGAATCAATTCTTTTGTTAGATTTTTCTGGTTTCTGAGGAGGCATCCAGCGAAGATCCCCAATTGGAGGCTATGTATCAGAGAAATAGTTAATGAAACTGCAAATCATACTCTATGATCAATACGAACCTTAGCGTAAGGGACACGGAGAAATTGCCGAACGTTGGGGTATGTATCATTCAGCATTCCAATGAAAGTTCCTGTCTGGGTTTCAACAGTAAGATTGGACCAGTTCGACAAGGTTCGAGGAGCTTCCCATGTCAAGTTTGCATAGTAAGGTTGCTCGGCGTAGGCCGAGACCAAGGATGCCAGTCCAAGAAGACCAAAGCTTGAGCTCTTCATGGTGGATTGAGATCAACACTCTTCGAATTGACAGACTATGGATGATGGCAAGCTAGAATATGAACAATGCATCTGGTTTTATATCCATACATCAAACCTAAAGCCCCAATAGAAAGGCGGGCGACCATCCGGGCAGCCTCGTAAGTGGCGTGGTATGATCGTATCCACTCTTATCCCGAGGTGAATCGGGCAAGGAATATTGCCTGAGCTCTATAAGAAGTGGGGCCATAGGCCTGTAGCAAGTTATAGCCCCCAGTAACCCGGGGTTTGGTGCAATGTAGACCGAAACGCGGAGATGACCCTTGGCGTGGGGGTGGGGAACCCCAGACTAGTGAGCCAAGTTAGCCTTATTTGGCAACTAAAGCCGCACGGTAGGGAACGCGGAACTGGATTTCAAGTTAATATTCTTCATCTCATCAGCTAACCCTCGTCATAGTGAAAGTGGAGTAGAACCCGGAAACCTTCCTCTCGGCTTGCAGCTAAGTTCGGCAAAGTCTTGACTGTTCCCAGAACCTACTGAACAGGCTAGCAACCACGCCAATTAATTTATCAAGGTTTGTTTGTCCCGAGGAAAAGAATATATCCGCTTTATGGGAAGTGGAGGGCGAAATTGTGGGAAGAGGTCTGTTGGTTTTTGCAGAAGGGAAGAGTTACGTGAATATTCTGGCAGTGTCCACGGGTATTTGTCCAAGTTCATTGTCCACGGGTGTAGACTTTGATCATTAAAGGTTGAGTTCTATCTTGGAAAACCTTGGAAGTAGGGTGACTTGATTCTTAAACTGCCTTTCCGAGGTCTATATTTTATATTGTATTATATATGTTTTGACATCACCGACCCTCTTCCTGTTTCCTGAATGAAGATTATCCACTCCCAACCTTCGAAGTCATCACGGGTTAGTGTAGTTCATGGGTACTTACGCTCTAGGTATGAGTTATTTATATACTGTACATGGGCCGTTAGACCTTTACAGGACCTTTGAGGATATGCCGTGTACGTCTATTTCACTCAACATGCCCACGCACTTCTGTGTATCATTCGTTGCATAAAACTGGTTCTTAGTTTTAATGAGAATAAGAATGTTTGAGGCTGAGATCTTTCTTCCCATCGCAGAATTCAAGAAACACAGTGAGCTAAAATCTCGCTTTATGAAAGCTAGGCTTCCATCGAATATGAGCGGTGCAGTATTTTACGATTCCCTAAGCATCAAACACAGAGGGGACAGCAAAGCGCATGATGCCCAGGCGTAATTTGATGAGTCCTACAAAGGGAAGAAATAAATATAAGCGTGCCGTATATAGGGCTGACCAACCTTCCAAGGGATCACCAAGACTATTGACAAAGGCCAGACTCTCCACGTGACTGTTCTTCTTTCCTAGCGCATTGTAGCAAACATCGATGAGCCGTAGGCTGGGCAGGGATAACGTATTTGCATATCTATATACATTCCTTTCTCATCAAATGATTTTGAAAGCTCAGTGGATGTTATGTTTAATATCCTTATCAGTGATGTAAGTTATGTCTTTAATATCAATGAATATAGTAAGCACCGAGCTGTCCAGTTTCCACTTCCCACTACCATCCAAATACAAAATTTGCAAGGCTGGCTAAGCTGACTTATATGAGCTCTGTACGCGGTCTACTCGCATGCGCCAAAGTACTGTGAACCATCTTCAACGTTAAACGAGCAATGGACTCTTGGGGCTCGAACGTTGAATTTGGGATGAATGAGATCGGGTATTTCCGTTCATGTCAGTCAACACTATCCGAGCAGATGGCATTATTAGGATTAAACATGTATGGGTGGCTAGAATACACCAGTTCATTTCCGTGAGATTTTTGGTGTTGATGATGAATCGCAGTATGAAGGTTATCAAGATCGATGATAACCAAGTGGGGCTTGTGTACTCCGTAGTGGATCCGCAGTCCAGCTCTTGGCCTCCCAACGTTTAATGATTTTGGAGAAGCACTCAAGTAATTAGATGGGAGCAAGAATTAAGCAGGATGAGAAAAAAAAAGACAACCTATAGACGGTGAAAGGCTCAAGAAAAATAAGAGTGAAGCTCAGCTGCAGGAACCAACTCTCTACCGAACCAAGTGAGGAGAAGTAAGACGATCTAATCCTAAAGCGGGTCCTCAACGATCACGTGCGAGTCGTCATCAAGTGACACAGTCCTTACCTTCCAAGCTTGCTTTAACCCATATTCCTCCTAGACATTCTTCCTGCTTCACTTGAACGATTTTAACAGCCTGAGCATATACAGACCGATCGCCCTAGTCCCCACCTTATCCCCCCAAATCTCGACGCCGGTCGCAATCATGAAGTTCTTATCTGCCACCCTTCTCCTCGGGGCTCCTCTGCTCGCCTCAGCCGCCTCTGTCCCCAAGCTTCTGGACCCATGGCAGATGCCACTCCAGGTCGACACCCAGGACAAAGTCAGCGTCCCTGGAGAGAACCCGCTCGTGTATTGCGGAAACCCAGACTCCTACACTCTTAAGATCGATTCCGTTACTCTATCGCCCAACCCCCCCAAAGCGTATGTCTGACCGCTCCAAATGATTCATTTGTGGTTTCTAATGGAATCTTACTGACTTTGATCATCTCGATAGTGGCCAGAAACTCACTATCACGGCCAGCGGTACCGTAGGGGATGAAATTGTGAAGGGCGCATATGTCAACCTGGTCGTCAAATATGGTCTGATCACCTTGATCTCGCAGACCGCCGATCTTTGTGATCAGCTCGGCAATGTGGACCTTGAATGTCCCCTGAAGGAGGGCAAGATGGTTTTGACAAAGGATGTCGAATTGCCCAAGCAGATTCCTCCGGTAAGAGATTCATTTCAACCCACAGAAGAAGTACATCATGAAAGCTGACATTCGATCCAGGGTAAATACTCTGTTATGGCCGATGTCTACAATGACGACGATACCCAAGTCACCTGCTTAGAGGCAAACAACATCTCGTTCAACCTGCTGTAAATGCTGCTCATCATTTGATCGTCATTCTACGGTTTTCACAACCGCCTTGCATACGACTACCAGGTGGCTTCTCGGCTTCTCTTGAACGCTCATATTGATCATCGCTTGCCTTGATTTTCCTATGCCAGAAACGCCTCTTTCTACGTCTCGTTACGACCTTGCCTTCGTTTTTCCATTTGATGCCTCTGCTTTCTATAAGCTTCTATCCGCTCAGATATTAGTTTGCCTTGCCATTTTAAACATCGCTTTGCATCCATGTGTTTTGTCAATATGTAACTCGACCGGAGCTTTACCGAAGCTGTGGTTACTAATATATCTGCTAGCCTTCTTTTGCAATTACAGTACTTTCTCGGGCCAAAATGAAAAGTAATGGCCAGCAACGTGGTCAGAATCCACAATATTTGGAAAAAAACAATAAGGCAAAACAGCAAGATCGGTCTTGTGAGGTATTTCCTGGCTGGAAACCGGATATATTGAGGTTGTATATGCATTCTCAGACATGTTGGGTATCTTTCCTCTAAAGCGTGATTACCCCACCACACCAAGTTTCGTAGAATAAGCTGATCGAAACAAAGACAATCCCGAGACGATGGCAGTACATCGGAAGATTTTAGCAAGAATCAAATATGTAAAATGCGACAAACAAGACACGAGCTTATGACGCCCAAAACCAGACAAAGCTTCCCAGCACGGCTACTCGCCAAACAGACGGCGCACACGTTTGAGAACACTATCCTTCTCCGGGTCGTATGGGTGGTCTTTGCTTGGGATTTCGAGAACGGCGGGGAAGGGATCGGTGAAGGTGTCTACGATGTGGCGGATGCGTTCCGCAACCTGGGATGGTATGTTAGACTGGCATTACACAGACATAGCGTAGTATAATTTGAACTAACATGTTGGTTGATGAGGACAACAGCGATGTCCTTTCGCTCCTGTGTGAAGGTCTGGAAGGCGCGTTCAATCTCCGAAGTCTCGGTCTTAGCGTCGACAACCAGGAAGTTGCGCTGTGCGTCCGGTGGGTTGGTAACATGCTGTAGCGAGTCACTATGCGTTAGCCTCATATAAACGAATAGTTGCAAAAGCGCCTGTGGCGATATAGCTGAACAGGGAGGTACATACTCCAATTCCCGCGAGGAGAAGACCGGTCACGGAGCTTTAGCCGACGGTCAAGGTTAGCTAGAGTCATTCGATTTCGGTGTCAGAGACAAGATCTGGGAGATTTACTCTTCATCGCCAATCACGGCGAGTAATTGGCGATCCTGCCATCAGAGAGAGTTAGTAACGCTATCGGAGGGGTGGTGGCAGGTTCCAAGTGTCCAGTTTACCTTGTATGCGACGGTCGACGCCATGGTGATCAAAGGCGAGGAACCAGGCACGGAAATGAATCAAAGACCGAGAGAGGCTGTCCCACGATCAAACCGTAGCTTAACAGTAAGTCTGGTGCAGTCTTAAGAGTTGGCGTTGTTCACTGATTGTGGTTATCGCGGAGAGCGGAGAGTCGATGACATAAGCTGATGCAATTTTGTTTACTTTCATTGCTTTGATGGTTCACTGTTCCGCATCACTGGCCTTGCCTTGCTCTGCATGCCTTTGTTTTGCCGATCCAGCTAAGGAAGAAGCTGCGGAGGAACAGCTTCTATCTTATCATTTTACTTTCGGTCCTCCGACACCATGCCTCGTCTTGTGCGTCGACGCCCGCTCATGGAGCGCATCCAAGCCTACTTGAACCCGTGGGACTTTTTACTTTGGGTTTCCGAGGAAATCGATGGGCACGACTGGGACCAGATGGAGAAGGATTGGGGTCTCTCCATTGGTGCTGGTCTTAACTTGATCTTCTGTATTGCACGCGCAAATAGTCGATCGAGTGGCGGAAAAGCCTTTGACGATGTGTTTGGTGAAGATGAAGGCGTGCCTTGGCTCAGCTGGCTGGTACGTGACCTTGACTTACAACCTTATTATGTTGCAAAACTGACTGATATTGGAATGATTTATAGGCGACGACCCTCACCACAATCCTGGGACTTTTATCTGTCGCAAATGCAGTCTACACATTCGCTCGCAAGAAGCGTTATCGCATGTTCGAAACGCCTATAGATCAAGTCCCTGCAACCCCCTCTGCACACCGCGTGCGAGTAGAATCGAGCCCGATGGCCGCGTCTCCCCTCCGATATCTCGCAAACGCCTTAGCCGGAGAGTCAGCCCAGTCCCGTGCCCACCCAGATGCCGAACGTGACGTGTGGGAGATTGCCCTCTGGGATCCCCAACCCATCAGTGTCCGTCTATTGTGCTTGTTTAGCCCAGGTCATGTCTTGATTTACTGGCTCTTCCTGCCAACACAGCTGTCTGACCCTCGTCCGAGTGTCACAATCGTCACAACGATCGCCCTCACAATCCTTCTATCTGTGCAAATGTCTTTCATGTCCACTTCATACACACAACAGGCGAAAGACTCAATGTTGGTGCACAAAGAGGTGATGAAGGAATATGACGCCAAGTTCGTCCACCCTCGGACTCGGCCGTTGATGAGAGATGTGGGCACACAGTTCTCGGAGCCAGTCCCTGCCCAGTCGGGCTCAGACGCCGAAAACAAAGTTGAAGTCCACACTCCAACGTTCATTATCAATCGCGGATTCAAGACTAGCCCTAACCCCAATTACGTCAGTCATGTCGATCCAGAAGGACTGACTCCAAGACGCCCCACTGCCACTCCTGGACCATCGATCTTCCAGAGCCAGCCGTCCCTCCGTACTCCCATTGTGTCGGGTGATGGCTCGCCATTGGTGCGTACAGCGGGACATTCCATGCGGCAACCGCAATTTCGACCAACATCAACAAATACAGGCGACGGAGGTAGTCTTGGGGTCTATTCGCACGCCAATTCCCCATTGAGGAAGTCAGCATCAACCGCCTTCGAGCGCCGAACTCACAATAGCGGGGATTTTGTCTATACTCCACGAGGAACGAGCCCAGTGAAGAAACAATCCAGCCCTCTCAAGAGGAGCAGTCTTGCGGCACCTATGAGTCCAGCACCAGGAGTTGGAGCCCATAGACCAGGTAGCCTTAATCCCCGTCGAGAAACGGGAAGATTCTAGAATGAAACCACGAATTGATTTATTTTTCAGCATGTTATGACTTTGCTTTATGGATGTTTGAAACGTTCATGACTGCAGCCAGATCCTACACTTGACTGAATAGTCTTCTATGCACACCCTACCGTCTCAGGCCACGAAGTGTACTAAATTCACGTTTCGCGTACAGTAGCCTGGTATCGGTTAGGTATTTCTCTTCGGACATTTCGTGGCTCTAGACTGATCCACGATTTACTCGAATGCCGCATCATTTTGACGTTTTAAGTTTTCCTTGACCTGCCACGCCCAGGAATGCGGAACGAGTCCTTTATCTCCAGATCTTAAACTATCAATCTTGATTTTGCGAACGAAAGTTAATTCGATTCCTGCTGCCAATTGCCAGATCACGCCCTAAAAGGCGGCAGGATATGACTGTTTGACACGGGCATCTGACTTGCTTCAAAGATGCCTTCTTCAATCACCTTGCAGTATTTTCTCAGATACAAAGGAGCTCAGATTAAGAAAGCAATTGATAAGCGTCATACCAAATGGAGGCGGGTTCATATCGTGATGCATTCCAGAGCGGGGGCTGGCATTCTTCATCCCGGGCCACATGCCATTCCACCCAACCAGACCACACCGTTATTACGCGTTGAAACCGCGCGGGCTTTGGATATTGAATTGAGTCTGATGACCCTACGCATTCTCTACGTTGTTCATTTGCACTGCTTCAAGGAACACCACCCGAAGCCGTCCAACCTACCTTCTCGACACAGCCCTAATTCGCAGCACCTGCCGCCAAACCACAACTATTAACAGCCTATTATACGGCATGGGCCAGGGACAGGGTCTATCCTGGCTTAAGAGTCGGAAATACTAGCCAACACACTGCAGCACAAGATGGACGTCAAAAGTTGTGTCGAACTACCTGACGGACACCTCGTTAACCTCTCTCCACGACCCCAACGACAAACCCAGTACCAAGCATACCGCGCTCATTATACAGCCACTGAGCTATACCCAACTCCACCTGCCCGAAACTCTCATCGTGTGCCACCATCCGAACTTGAAGACCGTCGAACCCCGCCAGATACCATGTATCAGAAAGAGAAGACAACCAAGCTTCCGGTCCCGAGATCGTTCGCCGAGAGGGCCAAGGAGCAAAGGAACCAAACTCCCAGCCCTACCGGAATCCCCAAGTCATCGTCGGCCGGAGTTTCATCGGGGGGATCTGGTGGTCCGTCTGGGGAGCGAGACCGAGATCTCAACATGCGGAAAATACTTGGCAGGTTTGAAAAGGAATCACCTCTTTCACAGCGTGGCTCTTATATCCGGTCAAGGGAAAGCGACAGAGTTCGATCTGAAGGGAGTGCAAATTCCTGGCAGCAGCACAAGTATCCAGCCAAAACAACCGCAGAAGTCCAACCGTCGCAACGCGGAGCAAGCAAGCCTCGAAGTGGCATCCCCAATCCCAGCGCCAACATCAGCAAAGTGATATCAAGCCCGCGTTATGAGACTCTCAATGCCGAGCCACAAAACAAGTGGCTAAAGGAGGGAGGTCAGTGGGTCAATCGAGAGTCCCGCGAGAATACGCATCAAAGATCGGAAGCAACAGACACCACGGCCGATTCCAGCCCCCGGTCCCATCCTTCAATCTCGCCGGTGTCTGCCGAGGACTCCATGACAGACTGTGACTGGGAGGACAGATTCGTCGTCCATATGCCCTCTGCTAAAGACCCCAACCCACCGACCATGACTGAAGATCAAATTGCCGATTATCAAAGAAGTATTGAGAAAGTTCACCGGGAGGGGAACCGAATGCTTGACCCGAATACTGGACCCAGTCCACGGGGCTCGCCGAGCGAAGGACGACGCAATTCCTCGACATATCAAGAGAGGCGAAGAAAGCTGGACCAATCCAAGACCCATGAAAGCGTGGCACCAGAGTCTCAGCAGCCTCAGCAGGAAGTCGATACGCTAAAAGTTCCAACTTCCCAACCTCATGGGTCTCAAGCGGACAGCAACTATTATAGCCCTGATGAGATTGGCAAAAACCGCATCAGCACTATATGGGAAGAGTCTCCCACAAAGCCTAGAGAGAAACGAAAGTCCCACACTGGGGATGGCTCCTTCTTGGGGTGCAAAGAAATCAATACTTGCCCGAAAAACCCTGACGAAATACTTCTCTTCTCATCGGGGGAAGACTCTACCACTCTGCAACCCCGTCCACTTGCCGTGCGTGCAAAAAAGAGACAGAAGGAGAAAGAGGCCCAGGCGGCCCGCAAGTCAATGGAGAAGACCGTTCTACAAGAAGAATGGTCACAAGTTTCTCGGAACTCGAAGAGCAAGCACTCGCCTGTGACCTTGTGTCAGGAGCAAGATTGCCCTGATAATCAGACTCGAACTCCAAGCTCTCAGGGCTCGAGTAAAGAAAACTCGCTGCCCAGGCCAAGCATTGAAGACTCTCCTGGTAGAATGGACAGTGGACGTGGTGATGACGATGTGTTCATCATCACACCTACTGTCACTCGTACTTTGCTTCCCACCCCTACACCAGAAAAAGTGGCAAAGGCGGAAAAGAAAATCTCCGTCTTAAAGGCACATGGGCTACGACGTCCTGGTGGAACTGGCCAATCTGGGACTGGAGAGGCCGTCAAGGCTGTTCGGGCCAAGGCCCAGGTCATCTCTACACCTGCTGGACTACGACATGTGTCAGGCCTTGCGCAAGTCAAATCAGCTCTTCCCTCGCTTACATCTTCGAAGACCACACCCTCCTTATCGCCTTCCAAGGCGACGACTCATGTCAGCAGTATTTCTGCGCCGAAGGAAAAAGACTCGGGAGAAGAATCCTTAAAGGAGAAAGAACCGAAAGAAGAAGACTTGAAGGAGAAGGAATCGAAAGATGATGACCCCAAACCAAAGGATAGCCCCGGTCAACGGAAGGAGAAGGAGAAGAGCGAGAAGCCAAGCAGTTCTATCCGTGGCTTCATCCGTACCTCAGCAAGGTCCACAGGGCTCGTCAGGTCACCAACCGAGAGTCTGGCGACAATACTCCGCAACGGGACCGAGTCTTTGCGCAATCGCGCAGAATCTCTACGCAACGGTTCAGGATCTCTTGTTAGCCGCAAGGGCTCAAGTTCCCCCGTGTCTCAAGCCTCACCACCAACTAGAGACAATTCAGACTCTTCAAAATCCGCCAGGTCTTTCAGGTCAGCCAAAGAGACTCCCTCATCCTCTACGAAGCCATCTCCAGCCAAAAAGGAGTCCCGCACTGCTAGGGTTTCTCTCGAAAAACCTCCCATCCAAGAGAAGCCACCCCCAGTGGAGCCAGAACCTCCAATGAAAAAGGCCACGCCCCCACCAGAGAAGAAGAAGACCGCTGAGAAGCCAGAAAAGGTAGACAAACCACCTCTCAACCCCGACCAGCTCTCCCGAGCCGAGCGACTAGAAAAGTTCAAAGAACAAGCTCGACTCCGAAGAGCAACCAAAGTTGTTGAGATCGCAGAATTGGACGGGCAACAAGTAGCCACGTCCAGAAAGAGTCTACAAGCAAATATCACGGATGTCCACGATGACCTCCAAAATCTGTCTTCAGGAGACAAAGATGAGGAGGAACCCTCCAAAGAATTCTCTATCACCGAGATTACCACCGACAACGACACAAATACCATCGCCCTCTCCTTGATCTTCGAGATTGTGTTCTTAGCCATAACATACATGCACAGATTCGCTCTCCAAACTACCGACAGTCCATACATCAAATTCGTGGTTACGAACATCTTGAACATGACACGCCATTGTTACCATGTCTTTAGCACGATCTGCAGTACCATATCGGTTTACCAGAACACGGGTTCTTGGCCCAAAGCCAAAAATGATCAGGTTATCAGTCGATTCTTGGTCGAGTTGCTCCAGGCTGTAGTCTACTTGTTTATCCTTGGTTTTGGGGCACTTATTGCTGGGCGTGCGGCTGGGTATGTGATTCTTGTTGGGACTTGGATTGTTTGGTTTGCTAGGCCGTTTGCTTGGGCTTTTCAGTTTGTTACTCATGCTCTTATAACATGATATCATCCACTCATTTATTGAATATCCTCATGCTTTGAGGTTGTGTCTCTTGATGGCTTTTAATATCATTTGCCTATGGGTCAGCGTTTTGTTATTCATACTACTTATTTCATTGCCATTCATATATGAAATGCTTCGTGTTCTGATTTTCCTTCACGTAAGGGTACATTTACTAGTTGAAAATTGGAAGCTGTGTAAGGAATATCATCCTCAAAAACTTCAATGTGACGTAGTCCTACGATTTGACAATTCCAATTCAGTCAATATGCTGGACGTCCCCGTGTTGAATGTGGGAAATAGCCAAGCTTTTGTATTTCTTCTGATCAATGTTGTATCTGAAGTAAGAATGGGATCCCATACCTCCATAGGCATGACGGGATCCAAGTATAAGTGGTTGTAAATAGCCAAAAAAGCCAAAAGGTTTTGAGAGGCGCCGAGCATCAGGATGGTCCGGAAAAAATGAGCACATATAGAACGAAACACCGCTGCTTGAATGGAAAAGAAAAGTTAGTCACAGACGAGAAGGATGAACATCTCGCTGCGATCTCTATACCCGAAACCCAACAGGGAAGGAAAAGGAAAAAGACAAAGAGAGAATAGAAAAGGAGCCCAGATTGGGCATAATTATGTTGAATTGGATTCTTCTTTCTTTTTGATCCTCCATTTCATCTGGACAGTCCATAAATCGAAGAGAAATAGGGACGTCAGAAGAAAAGCACCAGGCCTTGGTAGAGCAAAAGGAAAAAAGAAGTACTCTGAAGCGTCGTTGTTAAAAGGGACGGGGTATCGGTACAGTAGGAATGTTGGATGTTGAAATAGAAAAGTGAACGCTCAGGAAGAAATCGTTGAGAGGTCTTCAATCGTTACGCCATAAGACATTGCATGAGAGCCGGGGAATGGTGTTGGATGATTCATCTCGGGCTGGTATTCGTTGAGTATCGTTGAGATAGGTGATGTTGAATTAGGTAGAGTGTAGTAAGTAGTGTTGACAGTAGCTCAGGTGTGAGCCCAGATGTAGGGGTGGTCGTCAATGTATCCAGCGAAGCTGGGTTCCCGGTTGAGTGGGAGGGTGTCTTAGTTCTTGGTCTCGGTGCCGTTTGGCTCAGTAGTGCCATTGGCTTCTACTGGCTTTCCGGTCACTTCGACGTCAAGATCCTTGACGATTAGGTCCTTGAACAAATCAAAGACAGCGTTGGAGCGGTGGAAGTCGTTGTCAACTATGAAAGGGTTAGCTGGGCTGTCAAGTTCAATGATGTTAATGTGGTCTTACCGATATTGACAAGGTACCGGTCGTCCATGACGTGTTGGATCAGCTTCCGACTGGGACTGGCGGCATCGTGGCACTTGGCCCAGTCTTCACCCAGGCGGTAAGCCTCATCCTTCCACGCCAAGAAACTGATGGTCTCGGTAATGGTAGGTTGGATGATTTCTCGGCCAGCGAAAATACCCCAGGTCAAGGCGTTCGGGCTGTCGTGTGTGTTGGTTCTCAATTCGCCGTCCTTGGAAACAGCATGGTATGTCATGTCCTCGTTGTTCTCGATGCGGGAAATAAGCTCATCCATCAAATATGAGGGGACCAACAGCTCCAAGTAAGCCTTCTGGTAAACGAAACCATTCTTGGGACCCCATCCGTACACGGGGTGGGAAGACTTGACGCCGTTCACAGCGGGTTGGGAGTTGATGGTCAAGAAACCCCGGTTGTTCAAGTCCACTAAGGGGTCTTTGATGTCATTGGCCTCAATGGTGATCGGGGTGTCACTCCATGGCAAACGTTCCAATTTGCCACTCAGGAAGTTAATAAAGATATCAGAGATATCCTTAAGACACTTCGGTTCGCCCCACATCTTGATGTTCTGCTCGTTCGAACCCTTCAGACCGACACCGTATGCATCCAGTTCACCAAAAGCAGGCGACCGAGAATCGGTCCAGCGACCGTTGGGGAACTCATCCCATGATTGTGTGCGAGCGACATATGAAGAGTTGCGGTTGCGCCAGAAAACTGGACGCACATCCTCCGTTCTCCGGCCCAGTGCCAGAGACGGCCGCCATGGCAGCGAACGTTGAATGGGAGATTCCTCGGATGGCACGAGGCCTAGCTCCTCTAGAACTAGCTTGGTTGCCTGGGCCAGGTTCATGGTATAGAAGTGGAGGTGGTTAATGCCAAAGGCCAAAAGCTCTCTGCACATTTCAGCGATGAGGCGCTTGCCAATATCCCGGACGGCGGAGTCATCATTCTTCACGGGCTCGAGGGCCTCCATCCAATGCGGAGGCACGTGGGCCTTGGTCCAGGTGGATCGGCGTAAGAACGAGGCATAGGTTTGAATGGGCATGATGCCAGGAATGATTGGCACATTGATACCCTTAGCACGGCATTTGTTAACCCATTTCTTGAAGTTTTCCACATCATAGAACATCTGGGTGATGATGAAAGTGCTACCGGCATCCACCTTCTCCTTCAAGTGATCGATCAATAGATCCACATCTGGGTTGTCGTCCGCGCCCTCCGGGTAGCCACCCACACCGATATCGAAATGGTTTCCGTATTTCTCCCGAATATACTTGACAAGATCCTTGGCATAGCGAAATCCTCCATCGGCGGCTTCCCAAGCCTCCTTCTCACGCGGCGGGTCACCTCGCAGAGCCAGAATGTTGGTGCAGCCAGCCTTGTACGCGGTTGAGAGGGCCTGATCAATCTTTTCCTGGGGCATGTCGGTACAAGTTAAATGCATGCAGGTCTCCAGACCATACACCGACTGAGCAACGTTGACCATCTCGCAAGTCAAGTCCGACAAACGACCACCCGCGCCCCATGTGATGTCAATGAACGAGGGACCCAACCCGTGCATGCGGTCCATGCGATCATAAAGGTTCTGTACACCCTGAGCGGTCTTGGGAGGGAAGAACTCGAAGGAGATGCCCGGCTGCCCCGAGGCCTCCTTCTGTGCAAGCTTTTCCCGGATATGCATGGTTTCGTGTCAACCTACGGGGACTGTCATCAGTAATCTGGTGGAATTGGAAGTTGCCCATGATGGGTCAAGGAGGCCCGATCTGGTTCTTCTCTTAGGAACAAGAACCCCTTACCGATAGAGGTAGGACTGGATTTATTTTGCAACTGTAACCACCTGAGGCTATTCTGCAGTTCTCACAACAGGGTCTCGCAGAATCACCAGGATTTCCCGACCTGTTTGCTCTGTAACACCCACGTGAGGATTTGACAGGGATGACCCAGTCAATACGAGAAATAGAGAAAAAAAAAAAATAAACGAGACGAAAAAAAAAAAGAAAGGAGAAAATGTGTCAAAAGGGGATCTCCGTAAGAAGGAAAGAAAGATGGAATTCGAATTGGGATTCGGCGGGGAAGGCCGGCGATCGGAGCTAGCACGTGCTCAGGTCAACTGGCGGGTTTGGTAAGCACTAGGTACAACCTCCACTTGTAATAACTAAAGAGAATAGGTAATTAGTTAAACCTTTCACGTTTCTTCTTCTTTCTTATGTATTAATTCAATCCGTTGGGGCCAATCCTGCAATCATCTCATGTTGTTGGGTCAGCTTACTCCGTACATACCTGCCCCTCTATGATCTGCCCCTCAATTACTTAAAAATTTAGATTGACTTAGCTAACCAGTCACATTTGGCGGGGCGGACTTTTATTCGCCGATAACCCTGTCACCCACTTTTTTTCTCTTGGGTTCACCTTCAAGATCTACCTTTTCAAAGTGCCTAGTATACACACGTGCTTTTACAAGTCTCAATCCCTAATACCATCCACCATGTCCGCCTCTCAAGACTACAAGAGCACTCTGCTCCCTCTCCTCATCGACAACAACGTCCTTTCCTTCGGCACTTACGTCCTCAAGTCCGGTCGCGAGTCTCCTTACTTTTTCACCTCCTCCCTCATGCACACTGCGCCCTTGCTGCGCGCCTCCTCTGCCGCTTACGCCAGTGTGCTGTCCGCCGAGCCCTTCGTGACCACCGCGGCTGACGGCACCACTAAGCCCAACTTCGACATTATCTTCGGCCCCGCATACAAGGGCATTCCCATCTGTGCCGCCGTCACCAACGAGCTTGCCGTCCGAGACTCGCTCTCCGCCTCGCCCAAGGGAACCTGGGACAATGTCAGCTACTCATTCAACCGCAAGGAGGCCAAGTCCCACGGTGAGGGAGGCAACATTGTCGGTGCCCCGCTAAAGGGAAAGCGCATTGTCATCGTCGACGATGTTATTACCGCCGGTACTGCCTTGCGCGAGGCTGTCGGCATCATTGAGAAGGAGGGTGGTATCGTTGCTGGTGTTGTTGTGCTGCTGGACCGCGAGGAGCGAGTTAGCGATTCCGAGTCCAAGAGCGCCATCGGTTGTGCGCAGCGCGATCTCGGCGGCAACATCCCCATCCGTGCCGTCATTGGTCTTCACGATATTATTGAGCAGCTCAGTGATAAGATTGGTGCTGAGGATATCCAGCGCTTGAAGGATTACCGTGCCCGCTACGGCGCTGAGTAAGGGAGGGGAGATGTCGGCCTAAGGCTGGCCATTTGATATATGATGCATTGAGAAACGATGTTAGAGATAAAAAAATAGGAGAGGGGTTATGATACCAGGATAGTTTGGAGTTTACTAGAATCCATTATCCACACGCACAATGAGATACATGTTTTTCTCTCCTTGGGTCCAAGGTTGAGGGATATTTGACACATTGTTCATGAACTGGTAGTACAGTATATGGGTATGACTTTGGAGAACTGCCCGTGCTCCAATCGGGGAACCCGGAACGATATATCTTTTCTGTTCCCAGAGTGCCTTCAGCTTGAAAATGAACAATATGGCAGTCGATGTTCCCAAAACGAAAGCTATGCGCGCTATAATAGGATTGTCGAGCCCAGCCGCATGCATGCCATCGCCCCTCTTTGGAAGGTTGTACAGGCCAAGCGCAACCCCCGAGTTCAACTGTGATGTCTCAAATATCCAGAAATTGGGAGATCAAGCCCACTCTAAGAGAGCGTAGTCTAACTAGAGATTTCTCGGAGACACCGGGTGCGTGGATTTCCAATAGTCACACACAATAAAGCAGGGTTAATGCTTTGAGATTTTATGTACATCCTCAGCTCAAGAAGCACCTGAAACTGGAGGTCTGCATTCTAAGGCGTGATGAGCTTGCGCTCAGACAATAAGCAGCATTTCAGGATCCGATGGAAGCACCCGGAGTCAAACATACATAGCTTATGTTTGATTGAGGTTAAGCTTACGAAGAATTTTCAGCATGAGGTTATACGATGTGCTATTGGAGACGAAATATAGGATTTAGGTCATAATAGCAGCAGGTCCCAGGCACTTCACATGAAACCAGTTCTACTCAGACATTCATCCCTGACAATATTTATATAGATACACTAGACAACCTCAACCCTAAAACTGGAAGCTCCCGGTTATATCCAATGGCTGTTCTTGTGTCACAAAGGGTAAATGAGGACACGGCAAATTTTGAATATTGAGAAAGCAGTGACTAGATGCATAATCACACAGATCCTCCAGGCCTTGCATTATCTGATAGTGGCGGTCAAAAGGACACGGGATGAAGCATGTCTCGATTCCTGACCACGATATAGCTGGAATTGAGATAGAGGGAATAGTTAACAGATATTTTTATCGAAGATCCTAGACTTCAAACGCTCCTTTATCTCGAGTCCTTCAATGGCTTAATCACAATAATTCACACCGCCACACGTAGGCTTCGGGGAGATGCATGCGCTTTCCGAGAAAGGTAATGAACCAAGGAGCCCAATGTTACGTGACGCCTCATAATTGACTGATTAATGCTTTTATGTCGAGACAAACCAACCCTGTTAGTACTGTCTATGTACATGTGCGCCGTCTGGTAGCTCCAATAACTCTAAAGCATCGTCATCAGAGCTCCGTGTCCACGCAATTGTGAGCTAACCTGAATGAAGGTAAGAACTATGATCTGACTTAACTGATTCTGATCTCAACAGACCGTTTACCGTTGGCTGTTCCATCGGCTAAAAGCATGGTCACTACAACGCATGCAACTTACAGGCCATGGCATTCAAATATTATATAAGCCAATCAATAGTTATGATACCTATGACAAATACTCATTTATACTAGCACCGAGAAAGGACAACATTCATTCAAAAGCATACACGAAGCATTTCACGAATTAAACCTATCCTGGAGCGTGAATATGTGTGGTGAGCAGGGAATATCCTTCTATGAAGGCCTAGCTTTAATAATGCTTTTGGAATGTGACTATAGAGGAGGCTTATAAACATTACATATTAAAGACACTTGTTCTATCATTCTGTTGCAATAGCACGAGTATCTCAGCTCATAATTGGAAAATTACCGAGGGAATAAAGTAATATGGAACGTGCCATTACTCAGCCTCCTTTGCTAGGAGCAGAACTAATACGTAATAACAATCTTCAGCCCTCATGGAATCTTTCATACGAGAAGATTCGCCAGACTTGAGATACAGGGATTGAGGCACGTCCTCACTGTACCTCCAATCTCACCGGCCACACATATTACAGCAGTCGAAATATGAATACAGATCCCTGATGCGACCTAACGAAAGCACCAATCCTCAAACCCCCGAATACTTGTCTCGGATACAACATTTACCCCTGGAATCAAATAAGAGAAGCACCTGGAATCAAATAAGAGAAGCACCTGGAGTCAGACTTCGAGTGATACTGCAAGTCACAGCACTCAGCAATGCATCCAAGCACCTATATTGAAATCCCACCATATGGAGTCACCGAAATCAGAACAAAAGCTGTAGATATTTTAAGCATGATGTTTCCGACTCCATCACCGTCAATGTTGTAATTGGACCGATGATCGATCGCCGCTGCATGTTTTGCTTTCCTGGTATTTGTCTTTCCCTACTCGCATGGGGCCTTCTCATCCTTGAGGATGTACCACCGTGCCCTGTCATACAGACACTGCATGTCTTGTACACTGGGTCTTATCGAGCCACAGCTATTCCATACCGGCCGTCGGTAATGCAAAGAGCTATGGATGTTGCTGGGAGCTTCCAAATGAGGGCGTCGCGTCGTGAGACAATCATGAACCTTGTTGTCTGAGCTCAATTCCCCTCGAGATAGTATTCGTCAATCGAGTACCCATCAAAGCCCCGAAAGTTCCAGATGTACCCTGAGATTTCTGCCTCCTATCAGCATCCTCTTCTATTGACACCGTTCATTCCGGCGGCGAGAAAGTCTGAACCCAGAGTCTATGGGTTTATTTGTGAGGTATTATCAAATCATGTACTTGCGGTGAGAAGACAAGTGACTTAAGACTCGCTTCAGAGCATGTAAGAGCTAGATACTGCTGGGTTTGTGTTTTTACTGGTTTGTCACAATTTGACCTATTTCTACCAAACGCCCCGCAAGGTTTCTCCCTCTTGTTTGGTTTTTCTTTGGCTTTTGCAGACTGGTCCAATCCTTGAGCGACTTGAAGGTCATTTCGGCGGAATATACCTGAAGTATCTGAAAACTCGCTCTTACATTCGTTACTCTAATTTGTCCAGTAACACTGGTCCTTCGCGCCTCATCGTTATTCAAGTGTATGGTTTGCTCAAGGTTTTCTTTTCACGACTCGACTATTTATTTTGTCATGCCTATATGATTATCTGGCTTGTATACATCTCCTTCTCCAAGCAGATCGTCACATGCATTTCAGACCTGATGGACTAACTAACCAGAGGCAAACAGGAACTCGGCTCCAGACACTCGTTCATTCCCTTCCTACCTGACATAGTGGGTTCTCTCATACCTTTCGGCTAGAAAAAACATATGCCACCAGTTCAGCATTTCTGCGTTTTTGCTCTTCACGTTCGTTACGATGTATTGGAAACGCACGGGCTTTGTTCTTGCTCACCTCACGGCTTTGGTATCAGGTTGGCCGTATGATGACGCACTCACTGAATATAACCTCAATGAAAATCAGACGGCAACCAACCCAGCAGAGTACTGGGGAGAATGGCCCAACCATACATACCACCCATCGCCAGAAAACTGGCGCTTCCCCATATATACCCTTTTTCTCGATCGATTCGTGAATGGTGATCCAACAAACGACAATATTAATGGCACACTTTTTGAGCACGATTTGGACTCTAACCAGATGCGTCATGGGGGTGATGTTGCTGGGTTGGTTGACACGCTGGACTATTTACAAGGAATGGGCATCAAGGTAAGTTTATCTTCCAATTTCGTCCTCAGATTACTTTTGCTGAGTCTATGAAGGGGATATATCTTGCCGGCCTTGTTCTGATGAATCAGCCTTGGGGAGCAGACGGTTATTCTGCAATGGACACCACCTTGTTAGATCAACATTTTGGTACCATTGATGCTTGGCGAGCTGCCATCACGGAGATCCACAAGCGTGGCATGTATGTGATTTTCGACAACACGGTGGCAACGTAAGTGACTTTAAACTTATCATACTCTCAGTTCTTATTAGGTGTTAATATTCATCAGCATGGGCAATCTGATTGGATTTGACGGATACCTCAACACAACAACACCATTCTCAGTCAAAGAACACAAAGCGCAATGGAAGTCAGACCGCCACTACGTCGACTTTAACTTTGGTAATTCCTATAACCAGACCTGTGAATACCCTCGTTTCTGGAATGAAACTGGTTACCTAGTAGACCAGTATGTTCGCGACGAACTGAAAGGCTGCTACAACAGTGATTTCGATCAATACGGCGATATCGAAGCTTTTGGTGTTTATCCAGACTGGCAACGTGAACTTGCCAAATTCGCATCTGTACAGGACCGATTACGTGAGTGGGTACCTACAGTCAGAGAGCGAATCATTAGACATTCGTGTATGATCATCTCTTCGCTCGACATCGATGGCTTCCGGTATGACAAGGCTACACAGGCCACGGTTGATGCTTTGGGCGACATTTCTGGTGCTTATCGTGATTGTGCTCGACGACTTGGCAAGAAGAACTTCTTCCTACCAGGAGAAATCACCAGTGGAAATACTCTGGGCTCTGTTTTTCTTGGCCGTGGTAGGCAACCAGACATGGTTCCTAAGACGCTTGATCAGGCCTTTCATCTCACGAACTCTTCTGATACGCTATACTTCCTGCGGGACGAAAATCAACAGGCCATTGATGGAGCCGCTTTTCATTACTCTGTTTATCGCTCCCTCACTCGCTTTCTTGGTATGGATGGCAACCTGGCCGCTGGCTACGATGTCCCAGTCAATTGGACGGAAGCTTGGTACGATATGGTGCTCACCAATGATCTTATCAACGCGAATACCGGCAAGTTTGACCCGCGTCACATGTATGGGGCCACAAATCAAGATGTGTTCCGGTGGCCAGCTGTAGAGTATGGGCTCGAGAGACAGCTACTCGCTCTCTTCATTACGACGCTGCACATGCCGGGCATTCCATTACTACTCTGGGGTGAAGAACAAGCGTTTCACACCTTGGATGCGTTGGCTTCCAACTATATCTATGGTCGGCAAGCCATGTCTCCCGCGACTGCTTGGAAAACACATGGCTGCTTCCATCTCAACTCGACCCAGTACTTCGACTGGCCGATCAAGTCTGGCCGAGATTCCTGCCACGATGAGAGTGTCACATACGACCATCGAGATCCCTCGCACCCCATCAGGAATACAATCAAGCATATGTATCAAATGCGAGAGAACTATCCCGCCATGAACGATGGATGGTGGATTCAGTTGCTGTCCAATCAAACCCACAATGTCTACTATCCTGGTTCGAATGGAATCGCCACTGAAACAGGCATGTGGTCTGTTCTACGAAGCCCTTACTTTCAAAAACAAAACCTTGGGAAAGCAGGGAACCAGACTGTGTGGTTTGTGTTCCAAAATGACAACGTCACAGTCACATACGACTTCAATTGTTCCGATCCCAACCAGGCGCTTGTAGCTCCTTTCGAGACTAATACCACCGTTAAAAACTTGTTCTATCCACATGACGAACTGACCTTGAAGAAAAGTCCGACCAAGCTGTATCTCAATGGTTCTTCAACATGGAATGGCTGTCTGGACAGTTTAATCCTTCATCCGTACGAATTCAGGGCTTATGTCCCCAAAAGCAAGTTCCATCCTCCACGGCCTATGATCACCAAATTCACCCCGGGTCATGATGTTCCAGTGCTTTCCAAATCCCAGCCTGGAGAAAGTGAAGATCTCCAGATCGGTCTATACTTCTCTACGGAGATGAACTGCAGCATGGTCGCTCACGCCATCACCCTTGAATCAACAACAGAAAATGGCAAGAAACCTTCAATTGATCAAAACACCATCAGTTGCCACTCTGTAGAACCTGAGGACTCGAATCTCACTGGCCATATACCCAGCATCTGGGCATGGACAGCGACTCTTGCCGGAGTATATAATGGAGTGCACCGACTGACAGTCAGCAATGTGACCAGTAGCGATGGAAGGAAAACGAACGCCATTGATCACTTCTTGATCCGTATTGGACAACATGACAATCCGATGACCTTCACCTCTGCCAACTACTCCAGCAGCTTGCTTCACAGACACGAAAACGGCTCACTGTTTATTCGACAGCATGCGGCAGGAGCCGATATGTACCGGTACTCAACCAACTGGGGTAGCACATTTTCGAAATGGCTTCCATACCAAGGCGGTAATCACACAATTAAGAAACAGCATTGGTCAGGAACAAAGGCTCAAGAGTGGAAGGCGGAGCACGTTCGTGTTGAATACTGGAATCGTTTCACGGGAAGCAGCGACTACGTCCAACAAGGCGATACTCCCGACTGGAAGACTCGAATACCAAGACGTTTTCCTCATCTGTTTTTCAACGGCCCTTTCAATGAGTACGGATATGATGCTGGATTGCCAAATGCTGTGAAACAGGCCGCGGATAGTCTATGGAAATTCCGCTTTATGGCCGAGTGGCCTGCGCAGGGTCAGCTGAACGTCTGGGGAATTAATCCAAATGGACAACCTGATCAGAGCTATATTTTTGGTGATTCAGATGGAGATTCCGTTTTGGATCGTCTTCCACATTCTTCGCTCAAGACAACCGCGATAAACATCACACGGCCTCCATCTCGTCCACATCTAGCGTGGAGCATCGAGATTGATGATGCGACATTGAAGTTCAAGCTTGTACCTGCGGGCTCAGAATATGCCCAAATGGCGCTCTTCTTCATGCTTTGGATCATCCCCGTTCTAAGTGCCGTGGCATGTGCGACCGTTTTCATGAAGACATTTTACCGTATCAAATTCAACCAACTCGGCGTGAGTGAGAAGAAGACTTTGATCTCACTGGATGTTTTCAACAGATTCAAGCCTGATGAGGCCGGAGGGTCCAGAAATTTCCTCGTGCGTCTGGCGAACAAGTCCAGATTCTTGCAAAGCAACTCAGCGTTTGGCAACCGAACCTCCCAACGACGCAAGGTTCTAGTTGCGACAATGGAATACGACATCGACGACTGGAAAATCAAAATGAAGATTGGTGGACTGGGCGTGATGGCACAATTGATGGGAAAGCAACTCGGACACGAAGATCTCATTTGGGTCATTCCTTGTGTCGGGGGTGTGGAATATCCTATCGATAAACCGGCTGAATCCATGTTTGTCATGATCCTTGGGAACTCATACGAGGTCAAAATTCAGTATCACTTCTTGAGGAATATCACCTATGTCCTCTTGGATGCTCCAGTCTTTCGTCAACAAACCGTTGGAGAACCCTACCCAGCCCGCATGGACGATATGGACAGCGCAATCTATTACTCTGCGTGGAATCAATGCATTGCTCAGACTATTAAGCGGTTCCCAATTGACTTGTACCACATCAATGACTACCATGGTGCCCTCGCTCCGCTCTACCAACTTCCAGAGACGATCCCAATCTGTCTTTCACTACACAACGCTGAATTTCAGGGACTGTGGCCAATGCGAACACAGAAGGAAAAGACTGAGGTGTGCTCTGTATTCAATCTGGACATAGATATTGTTACTCGCTATGTTCAATTCGGTGAAATTTTCAATCTATTGCATGCCGGTGCGAGCTATCTTCGTCTCCACCAGCAAGGCTTTGGAGCAGTTGGAGTGTCGAAGAAGTATGGAAAGCGCTCATATGCAAGATACCCAATCTTCTGGGGTTTGCGAAAAGTCGGGAATCTGCCTAACCCCGATCCCTCTGATACTGGCGAATGGAAGAAGGAATTGCCTAAAGAAAGCGAGATCAGTGTGAACAGCGAGTTCGAATTCGGCAGAGCTGAGACCAAGCGCCAAGCACAAGAATGGGCCGGTCTTCGCCAGGCACCCAATGCTGACCTTCTTGTCTTTGTGGGAAGATGGTCTATGCAAAAAGGTATCGACCTCATTGCCGATGTTATGCCGGGTGTTCTTGACGCGCGACCAAATGTCCAATTGATTTGTGTGGGCCCAGTCATTGATCTTTATGGTAAATTTGCAGCGCTCAAACTGGACAGGATGATGAAACTATATCCCGGACGGGTGTTCTCAAAGCCACAGTTCACAGTGCTACCTCCATTCGTTTTCTCGGGAGCAGAGTTCGCATTGATTCCATCAAGAGACGAACCATTCGGTCTGGTAGCCGTCGAGTTCGGTCGTAAAGGTGCTCTTGGCATCGGTGCTCGAGTAGGAGGACTTGGACAGATGCCTGGTTGGTGGTATACTGTTGAGTCCACGACAACATCCCACCTCATCAAACAATTCAAGCTTGCTATTGACAGCGCTTTGAATTCAAAGCTTGAGACGAGAGCTATGATGCGCGCAAGGTCGGCTAAACAACGTTTCCCAGTCGCGCAGTGGATTGAAGATCTGGAAATTCTCCAGTCAACGGCTATGCGCGTCCACTATAAGGAACGTGCAAAGTCCCAGTATCAATCAACTGCTGCTGCGTCGGCATATAATGCTATCTACGGAATGATGACACCACAGGTAGCGGTTTCACTGAGGTCTAATGCGTCCAGCGGTACACTCACTCCACCTCTGCAGTCTAGTCGTCCTGGAACCATGGGATCAATGCAAAGAAATTCCGTTGTCTACAGCCGCGATCCCAGTCCTGGTGGTGAAAGTAGACCAAGGTCAGGTCTCAGTCGCCAGATGTCCTTCGGGATCCGGCCTGTATCTAGTACACTAGAAAGTCGTGGACGACGGGATCCTAGCAAGGGTGGCATTGAAGATGTGGATGAGAACGGCGAAGGATCTTCTAGTACTCCATCTCCAGGTGCCGACGACGATAGTGATGATGAGATCATGTCCACCTGTTACGGCGAGGACGACTATACCATAGGGCCTCAAGGGGCTGAAACTGGACGTCGAATAGATACACCTCCCCCAGGTGCTCAGCCTACTGGCATTCCTCTGACTCGTGAAGTTCTCTCAGCTCGAAATGCAAGTCAACCTTCTGCCCGTTCCAGTGGCACACCCACCAGCTCCAATGCTCCAAGCATGACAGGAACAGATGATACTCTTCTTCCACCAGCACGACCCTGGGCGGATGCAGGGAACCGGCTAAGCAATGGATCACAGTTATCATTTGACTCGGTTGTCGGCGACAAAAAGGACTACAAGCTTCAAAAGGTGGATCCGACCTTCACAGACAGCAGTGGCGAGTTCTACCGAGCATTCGAAAAGAAACTCGAGGATCTCAATGGTACGAACTCAGATTCCCAGCTGTGCATTGAGCAATATCTCGAAAAGAGCGAAAAGAAATGGTTCGACCGATTCAGAGATGCTCGCCTTGGACGAAACCAATCCCCAGTTGCATCCGTGCAATTTGGCAAGAATGGCAGTGGCTCTCCGTCAGAATCGATCAATAACGACGACACCACATCCCACGAAAGTGGAGTTCCAGAAAGAAAAGAAGCTACAGGTGACGAGTTTTTTCTGGGAGAAGACTACGTCCCACCAACTGGGCTCAAGAAATGGATGCAAATGCGTATTGGAGACTGGCCTGTTTATTCACTGTTCCTAGGTCTCGGTCAGATCATTGCTGCCAATTCTTACCAAATAACTTTACTCACGGGTGAAGTTGGGCAGACGGCAGAGAAGCTTTACGGAATCGCAACAGTCTACCTTGTCACATCTATCCTGTGGTGGCTTTTCTTCCGATTCTACAAGTCTGTTCTTGTTCTCACTGTGCCATGGTTCCTGTACGGCCTTGCATTCCTCATTATCGGTGTTGCCCATTTCGAGCCTAATTCCTATGCCCGGGGTTGGCTTCAGAATGTGGGGAGTGGGATCTACGCTGCTGCCTCGTCCAGTGGATCTATCTTCTTTGCGCTGAACTTTGGTGATGAGAGTGGTGCTCCAGTTAAGAAATGGGTTTTCCGTGCTTGTCTTATCCAAGGCACACAACAAGCCTATGTCATCGCTCTTTGGTATTGGGGTTCGACACTGACGAAAGCATCTAACGCTGGTGTTTCTAATATCCAAGGCAATATCACGAACACTTGGAAAATGACGTGCGTGTTCCTTCCAAACCTGCTGGTCAGTCATAGGAATAATTCGATGCTAATATTACCATAGGGCCGCCTGTACGCCAATTACAGTCTTCTTGTGGGGCGTCGGACTGATCGTGTACTTCGGCTTGCCAAACTACTACCGCCAAACACCGGGTAAAGTCCCATCATTCTACAAATCCGTTTTTAGACGAAAGATCGTGCTCTGGAACTGGGTTGTCGTCATTCTTCAAAATTTCTTCTTGAGTGCTCCTTACGGTCGAAACTGGAACTGTGAGTCTAAATATAAATATTCCATCCCACTTATCCACCAACTAATAATTACAGTCCTGTGGATATCCAACCATGCAAAGCCATGGCAGATCCTCCTCCTCTGCGTGGCATTCTTCGGTTTCGCCTGGATAGCAATCCTATTCGGCCTAGCCTGGATCTCCCGATCCCACAGCTGGATCCTACCCATAGTAGCATGTGGGCTCGGTGCACCACGTTGGGCCCAGATATGGTGGGGAACGTCAGGATCTGGTCTATACCTCCCCTGGGCAGGTAGTTACACATCCGGGGCGCTGGTATCCCGGAGTTTGTGGTTGTGGCTTGGTGTCCTCGACGCACTGCAGGGATTGGGATTTGGCATGATTCTTCTGCAGACGTTGACGCGGATGCATATTTGTTTTACGTTGCTTGTTTCGCAGGTTTTGGGTTCTATTGCGACTATTTGTGCAAGATCGTTTGCGCCTAATAGGATAGGTCCTGGGCCTATTTCGCCTGATATTACGGCTGGTGCGAGTGCGTTGGCTAATGCTTGGTTTTGGATTGCGCTTACGTTCCAACTTTTGATCTGGTGAGTTGATATGCAAATCCTTTTGTTGATTTGAGTTGCCTTGGTTCTTATCTGACTTTTTCAAGCGCCGGCTTTCTTATGTTCTTCCGTCGCGAACAACTCTCAAAGCCCTAGAGTTGAGGCTGAGATGATGGATTAGTTTCTTTTGTTTGCATTTGCAAATGCCTGGCAAGACAAAATTAATAGGTTTAATATGTGGAACGGGTGGTCATGATCTGTCAAGCTTTCGCTTGCTTTGCACAGGTTTATTTCTTATGTTGATTGGTATTTGCGATTGATCTTTGGTCTGCGAGATCTAGTATCTATCTTGATGTGATGACCTTGCGGAATGATTCGGAGCTCAAAGACATGTACGGACACTTGATGGAAAGGGAGAGTTACTTTTGAATTCATAATTCGTTCTCATTGAGATTCGTAGATAGCCAGTAAAAGATGCGAGTAGTCCAAAACTAACTAAGCCCCGAAACATGAAATGCAGGCGGACAAATATAAGGGGGAATATCGTTCTTTGAAAGAAATCCAAATGCCAGGAGAGCCTGAAGCTCCTATTACAATTTACCGTATCCATATCCAATGCGATTACCCACAGCGCCCTTTTTAATAGCATCAAAATAAGCTTACCACTCGAGTGGCTCACCCTTCACCTCACCCCGGTTGGTCTTGGGGACAGCGGCGGCGTTGATGCGGGTAGCACCACCGCGAGTACCGCGCTTGAGGTAGGCAGATCCATCCAACCAGGGGGTCTCGAGACTGCGCTTAACCTCGAAGGTGCGGATCTTGCCCTCCATCTGGAGGGTCAGACCAATATCATCGAGACCGTTGGTGAGACAGTGTCTGCGGAAAGAATCGACTTCGAAGCCAACGATCTTGTTGCCCTCGGCATCCTTGATCTCCTGGTTGACGAGATCAACCTCGACCTCACGGCCAGCCGAGGCCTCAGCAGCGATCTTGGCAAGAGCAGCCTCGTCGGAGACAACGACGGGAAGCATGCCGTTCTTGAAGGTGTTGTTGAAGAAGATATCGGCGAAGGAGGGGGCGATAATGCACTTGATACCGAAGTCGAGCAGAGCCCAAGGGGCGTGCTCACGGGAACTACCACAACCGAAGTTGGGGCCGGTCACGACGAGGATCTTGGCATTGCGGTAGATACCCTGGTTCAGGACGAAGTCGGGGTTTTCGGTGCCATCGGCGTTGTAACGGAGCTCGTAGAAAGCGGCGGAGCCAAGACCGGTACGCTTAATGGTCTTCAGGAACTGCTTGGGGATAATGGCATCGGTATCGACGTTGGAGCGGTCAAGAGGAGCCGCGATACCCTTGAGGGAAAGGAACTTGGGGAGACCAGCACTGCTACCACCGCCGGCGGAGGAGTTAGTGTGGGGCTCGTTGTCAGCGGGCAAGTCGAGGACACGGTCGAGCTCGTCCTCGGTGATGGGGGAGTCGTAGGACTCGGCCTCAACATCGACGACGGGCTGGACCTTGGCGGCAACGGGGCTGGAGACCACGTGCTCGCGAATGTCGGTAAGTTTACCGGTAATGGCAGCAATAGCGGCCATGGCGGGGGACATCAGGTGAGTGCGACCCTTGGCACCCTGGCGACCCTCGAAGTTACGGTTGGAGGTACTGGCACAGCGCTCCTGGGGAGACAGAATGTCGGGGTTCATACCCAGGCACATGGAGCAACCAGCCTCACGCCACTCGAATCCAGCATCGGTGAAGATCTTGTCCAGACCCTCACCCTCGGCCTGCTGCTTGACCAAGCCCGAACCGGGAACGATCATAGCACGCTTGATGTTCGCAGCAATCTGCTTTCCACGGACAACCTTAGCGGCGGCGCGCAGATCCTCGATGCGAGAGTTGGTGCAAGATCCAATGAAGACCTTGTCGACGGGAATATCGGTCATGCGGACACCAGAGGTGAGACCCATGTACTCCAGAGCACGCTCGCAAGCAAGCTTGCGGGCCGGGTCCTCGAAGTCAGCGGGGCTAGGGACGACGCCTGTGATGGGGACGACATCCTGGGGGGAGGTACCCCAAGAGATGGTGGGGATAATGTCCTTGCCATCAAGGAAAACGTCAACGTCGTACTTGGCGTCAGGGTCGGACTTGAGGGTAGACCAGTAGGCGACGGCACGGTTCCACTCGGAGCTGCCGTACTTGGGGGCAAGAGGACGACCCTTGAGGTACTCAAAGGTAATCTCATCGGGCGCGATCATACCAGCACGAGCACCACCCTCAATGGACATGTTACAGATAGACATGCGAGCCTCCATGCTGAGCTTGCGAATGACAGATCCGCAGAACTCAATGACGGCACCGGTACCACCAGCAGTTCCGATAACACCAATAATGTGAAGAACAACGTCCTTGCTGGTAACACCGGCAGGGAGCTCACCGTCGACCTGGACACGCATGTTCTTGCTTCGGCGGGTAAGAAGGGTCTGGGTTGCGAGGACGTGCTCGACCTCACTGGTTCCGATACCGAAAGCCAGGGAGCCGAAGGCACCGTGGGTGGAGGTGTGGGAGTCACCGCAGACGACGGTGGTGCCGGGGAGAGTGAAACCCTGCTCGGGACCGATAACGTGAACGATACCCTGACGCTTGTCGCTCATACCGAAGTAGGTGAGGCCGAAGTCCTTGACGTTCTCCTCGAGGGTGGTGCATTGCAGGCGAGAGTCGGTTTCTTGGATGAAAGTCTCGGCGTTCTTGAAGTCTTTCCGGGAGGATGTGGGAATGTTCTGTATGGTTTGGACAGCAGTTAGAAACCGGTCGGTTTAGCAGAGAGGGTTAATCTGGCTTGTACGTACGTGGTCGACAGTCACCAGAGTGCAATCCGGTCGGCGGACAGGGCGGCCGGCATTCTTAAGACCCTCAAAGGCCTGAGGGGAGGTTACCTCATGGACAAGGTGACGATCTGTTCATCATTCAACAGTTAGCAAACATCGCAACCTCTTCCAATTAGGAGAAAAAACAATCGGCATACCGATGTAGAGAAGGCAGGTGCCATCTTCTTGCTCATTAACAATGTGGTCGGCGAAGACCTTATCGTACAGAGTCCTCGGTTTTGTCTCAACGGAAGGCATTTTGAATTCGAGTTTGATATCAATGGCCGGAATAGCAGGAGTTGCAGACTTATATTTTGCAGCCACCGCGATGTCGCTAGGGAACAGCTCGAGGGGCAACGCCGACTTCGGTCGGTCAGCGGCCAATATTCACAATTTTATTGGTTGAAGTGGCAAACCAAGCGGATCCCGACATCGGCTTCTTGAAAACTGCTTTGGCGGCTAGCGGCGCTTCCGGACGGCTGATCGTGCCCCCCATTGACTCATCGAGATGATTTTCTATAAGAGGAAAGAAAACTAGTATTCGAACTGAGGATGACAAGGTCATCGTGATGGTAAATTTGCCCATCAATTTGACGTACTTATCAAGCTCATAGTCGTGCATTTCTTTCACCGACTGATAGTACATGACGTAGACGACCGATTCCGGGGGGGTGTCAAAAGTAATCTTCTGGCGCTGATTGGCTACACCCGCCGGGGTCCGATCGGCCCCCGCTTGAATTTTCATGTCGCACTGCAGAAGGAAAGTGGGGTGTACCGGTAACGGATTGGAGGGGTTAATGGGGCAGGTAGTACTCCGTGAACTGCCAATGCTATTTTTACATATGCAGATGAGAAAATCAAGGAGTACCAATTGATTCGAGATAAGTATACTCCGTAGGTACTTCGGCTCTCTGGAGGTGTTCTCTTAAGCTGAGAAACATATATCCTTCAGTTGTAGGTAGGTATCAAGTCTGCATTGATTCTCAATATTGTCAAAGACTTAGGTGCTTAGTCCCACCTAGCTAATACATTGATAGCCAAGGATATTCAAAAACTTAAATTAGGAAGCTATACATCCAATGGATCCACCCATAGGATAATACACTTGGGAATCTGAAAGTGTTTTTTCTTCCAGTTAACACAATCATCAAAATAATTCATATTCTCAAATTTCGTACCGCGAGATGTTAACATCTAGGACATGTCTAATTTATCCAAAACACCAGTCGTCAACCTTCATTTAAAATCCCATCCCTTAAAAATAGAAACAAATTCATGGATTAGGGCTGAGATTCTTTCGAGCCCAGATCAACCACAATCCTCTTTCCAGAAACCGTCCCGCTCCGCAGAACATCCAGTGCAGCATTGATACCCTCCAACCCACCATCTGCACGAACAATCTCCGGCAGGGCCAAGGTACCCGATTGCAGCAAATTTTCCAGCCAAGTAACCATACTCTCACCCACTGCAGGGGCACTGTGGAAGAGCTTTATGGGCACGGTATGGTATTTAATCCCAGGGTTCCGCTCCTTAGGAAGACCAGTGAGTCCTAAGAGATGGGCATTCCCCGAAGGATCCAGTGTCTTCTCGAGTATTGTGGCTGTATCCTTGCCAACGATATCAATAGCATACCGCAACTTGCCACTAGTCACCCCACAAATGATCTCCACTGCTCGATCTGTGTTGTGTCGATCGACCAGTAGATCGGCTCCAGACTCTAAGAGCTTGGCGCCGTGTCGTGCAATATCTGCTACGCAGATCACTCGCAGACCGGCGAGCTTTGCTAGCTGAAGAGTTACCAGTCCGGTGGTTGTCGACGCTATAGGAATATTGTCAGTCGCCTCTTTCGTGAAGAGTGAAAGGGAAGTTGGATAGCCTTACCTCCCCAGATCGCAAGCCAGTCACCTCGCTGAGGCCGATCCGACTCATCATGTGTAGCAAAAACTTCGTCCTGGATATCGGCGGGAATATCATTCTTATTTAGTTGATTGACGACGTTCACCAAATTGGGACCAGGTGATTGTGTAAGACGAGAGAAGTCTAATCCAAACGAGACACCCAGAGCTAATACAGCAGCAAC
Source organism: Penicillium sp. S1602 (assembly GCA_023626355.1). Classification (NCBI taxonomy): domain Eukaryota; kingdom Fungi; phylum Ascomycota; class Eurotiomycetes; order Eurotiales; family Aspergillaceae; genus Penicillium; species Penicillium sp. S1602. Next base: position 73,280 of record JAMAGW010000003.1, read on the forward strand.
AAAGGCCACACCAAGGGATGCTGATGCATGGATAGATGTTGAAGATGGAATACGCGCGGCATTAAAGTCAGTGGCGATCGCGTATTCTTGAAAGGCTGCTTTTCTGATGTCCCGGTAATCTGTGGATGGTACGAGGACAATGTCGCCTACACGGAGGCGGGAGGACTCGTTGGGGACTTGGAGCACTAGTCCTGCCAAGTCGCGTCCGTTGATCCATGGGAGACTGGGAATTCCAAAGTTGAATGCTCTGTATTACTGTAAGTGAGTGTTGCATTTCTGAAAGAGAGTCATGTCACATACGGTCCTTTCCAGTCGATCGGGTTTAAGCCGATCGCCAAAACCTGTCAGAGAATGGGTTAATATCCCAATTTTGATTTCAAAACAGGCTTAGAGAACACATACTTTGACGAGGACTTCTCCTGGATGAAGAATAGAAGGAACATGATGGTCATCTACCAGGGTATATTGTTCTCTGGCCGCCTTCAGCAGCAGAACCCTCTGCTTTGTTTCCAAAGGGCTGGCAGGTGTTGATGTGTGCTCATCTATCTTCGCATGTGTCGTATTAGGAACTGAAGGCTGAAAGTGAGTTTCAGAAATTATGTAACGATGGAAAGTCGACGGCTTGTTTGGCAGCTCTTCAAGCTGGAGACAGGTAGTGGTTGACATGATGCTGGGTGCTACCAAAGCCATAATTTGGAACCAAAACCACAAACAGGCACGGGTACCAAGCCAGGCTCTATCTATATTCTATTTAGGATGACCAACATGGACCATTTCTCGGGCGAGAGACCTAGGCAACGCGCGCTCGCCACATAGGAGCGGGGAGTTGATATCAATGCTTACCAAAAGCACGCACATAGCGGGGCGCGTCCGCCGAACACTTGAACCAACATATCCGGCGGAAAAGGGACTGAGTGAAAGTATAATTGCTTACATCTACGCTCTACCAGCCTATCTTAGGGCCCCAAGACATGTTCAGGATGGTGTGCATTGCTCATGGCGGGGCCTGAATGGCGTGATAGAGACTCCTCGTTGGCAGTACCGGGGGAGGGGGAAATGATACACTAAATTTACAGGTTAGTTTGATCGGCCTTGTTAATCTCCCGTTCAATACCCCATAATTAACTCAAATTGGTCATGGGTCGAGGTCTTTAAGTAGGGCCGGAGCTTAGGGTAACGGCAACAGAATCCAGGTAAGTAGCCCAATAAGGAAGATAAAAGGCGAACTGGGACTATGACCTTATGAACTGTTTTTTACAAACATAAAGGTGGGCTGAATTTTGATGTTTGGTGCTGATTATGTTTGAGCACGACAGTGAAGGTGTCTTTTGGAGTTGAGTTGATGTGATCCGGGGTTATGATGACGAAAGATCGGGTTTGTTTGGTTGGAGTTTCAGGGGTGCAACCGAACTCCCGGACATTTCACCAGTGTAGAGATTATCAGATAAAGGGTTATGATTAGGGTAGTCTTACTGTATGTGTTTGAAAGTTGTTGCAAGTCTCCCAATTATGGAGGTTTATGTATTGGGGTCGTCACTGAAATAGTTATTGGGCAGTTAAGACCAGCGGAAGCTTCAAGCTTTAGAATGCACATAATCTGGGAACGTCTTGCTTTCCGAAACCGATGATTTTTATTTTGGCTCAGAAAGTAAGAACAAGTCAACACGAAATAGATTTTCCACGTTCCTACTTCTATCACTTATTCAGGCCCGTTGTAAAAGTTTCTCAAACAATCTAGCCATACATCCCGAGGTCCATCATCAAGACACCACAATATCAGAGTAAACGCCATGTTGTCTGTTTAAGTCTTGTAGTCCAATAGAATATTCCTTGACTTTGCCTTGTATCGAAACATATATTTACCAAGCAAATGACAATGTATGATCAACGGCAACCTTGGAACAGATCTAGATCCAAGTGCCCGATGATACACGTATGCGTACGATCTCAAACATCTCAATGATAATTTATCATCTCGGTCGTAACGAAATAATCATAATTAAGTCCATATGTATTCAGAATAGAACGCTCAATAAGCAAATGCGAATTAAAATACCTTAAGGTCTCGCCCATCCTTTAACATGACGTGCCCATGCCGCAGGTCTAAAGTTCGTGCGAGCACGTAATCTTGATCGAAAACAACAACATCCCCGGACCTTCAATGGCGTATCACTTTTCAACCTTTCATATTCAAGCGGGGAATGGAATGTCAAATTGCCGATGTTGCCATGCCGCCGTAAGATATGTCATATCTAATGTGGAGAAATTTCAACACCATGACAGATTGGTCGTTGAGACGGCATATTATTTAAGTTGACATGAGTTCAGTGTCCAGCCACCATGCAGCATTGTTTTAACCCAGCTGGGACCTCTTTTTGCCATCATGACAATCGTGGAAAAAGGCACGCCTCCAAAGGATGAGGAGGTCAGCGATACTTATGAGTCCCAGGTTAGGCAATCATTTCCAGGTAAACAGAACTTCCTGATCAAGAAGTGTTTAAGCTCACTCAGTTGATTGAATAGTAAAGTGGTATCGTTCGACGTTCTATAATGCCCTCATTCTGGGTCTCTGCAACCTCTTCGCGCCCGGTATATGGGGAGCAATGAACTCCCTAGGTGGCGGAGGCGAGGAGAAGCCCTACCTCGTCAATGCAGCAAACGCATTAACCTTCGGTCTCATGGTCGTATCTTGCTTCCTGGGTAGCGTCGTCGTCCGATTCATCGGTATAAAATGGACCTTGATCATTGGAACAATGGGTTATGCGCCATACGCCGCAGGGTTATACACGAACAATCGCTTCGGAGATTCATGGCTGGTAATTCTGGGTGCAGCACTGTGTGGTATCTCAGCGGGTATCTTCTGGATGGCCGAGGCTGCGATTGCGCTCTCGTATCCCGAACCATATAATCAAGGTCGCTTCTTAGGATTCTGGCTGAGCTTTCGAGTTGGAGGTCAGATTCTGGGTGGCGCGATTAGCTTGGGTATCAATGCCAATCGCGCAACTGAGGGTAGCGTGTCGTACACTGTGTACATCATCTTCATTGTACTTCAGGCCTTGGGTCCATTTGCGGGATTGCTTCTGAATTCGCCATCTCGTGTGCAGCGGAAGGATGGAGTCCCTGTGCGGTTGAAGGTGGATAACAGTGTCGGGTTTGAGCTTAAGCAGATGGCAAAGCTGTTCTTGAATCGCAAGTTCCTGCTGATCATTCCTTTTATCTGTCAAGCTGTTTACACCGAGGCGGTGATGTTCTCTTATGAGGATTTGTGGCTCAGTGTGCGCGCCAGAGCTCTCGGCTCGTTTCTCAGTGGCGTGGTTGCATTGATTGCAGGGAATCTATTGGGTGCTTTCCTCGACAAGAAATCAATTTCGCTCAAGACGCGGACGAGATCTGCCTTCTTCTTTGTCGTTGGATGGCAAGGACTTTGCTGGATCTGGGCAACAGTGAACACGACGGAGTTCAATAAGACAAATCCGGTGTACGACTGGGTTGATCCTGGCTTTGGAAAAGCTTTCGCTCTCTTCTTGTTTTGGGTTGCAGGCTTCCAACTCAACTATATGTATTTGTGAGTTCAACTTCAAAATCATTCGAAGTAGCTTGGCACTTGCTAATATGGGCATAGGTTCTTCTTGGTCGGCAACTTGGCAGATGACGATGAGGAGGTCGTTCGGATCGCTGGTTTGCTGCGTGGAACCGAGTCTGCTGCGCAGGCTGTCAGTGTAAGTCTTTCTTCCAGGCCTGTTGTTCGTTTCAAATGCTGACCTGCTATTCTGACTTGCAGTATGGTCTCAGCAGTGTGACTATCATGGCCGCAGTGGGAAGTGTTTACCTCAACTTTGTCCTGTGGGCAATTGCGATCTTACCTGCGTGGCTCCTTGTCAAAGAAGTTGGGAATCTGTTTGGTGACAAGAAGCTTGAAAGAGAGTCTCGCGCTCTACGGGAGCCATCTGACACTGAGTAAATGTCTGATGAGATACTGTTATCAAGATATCTCCTTGGCCTTGTTTAAATAAACAGCAAACTCTAATAATTGGTGAATGCTTTGAATCCTGCTATTCTGAATCGCTGTCGGGGGATAATATGTACAAATAAAAGAGGATCGCAAACAATCTCTGTAACCTATGCCAATGTATGGGCACAAGATCTTCATGCCATAGACTGGAATGATAGGTTATCAGTGTTGAACACTAGCAAAGCTAGTCGATGCCGCACAAACAATCCAACTAAACCACAAATAGTCTGAACTCCAACCATGTGCCATGCAAGAGTGTCCTCTCTCATGGGTCCCATCCAAACGAGCCAAAGATTCAAAATAGTCAAGTTCGTCGATTCGATAATCTGGCCTTCTTCGCTCTTGACCACACGCACTAACCGAAGTTTGTGGAGAATTTCCAACGCTAACGCGACTAATGGAGAAGGGGGAACTGTCCACTCAGTGACAGAAGTCTCCAAAAGCCCAGTCGCAGCGTTGAATTTCGGCAATCGGTGACGGGGGCAAGGAATGATATGAAAAAGTTGCGGTGTGGAATACAAAAAGTTGAAAATTTGGGGCACAAATAACAGGAGCAAGGTCTTGCTGAAATGTCCGAGTATACCCACAACCGCAAAGACCATGCCTGCAAAGTAACAGTAGGTGTCACCCACAAACACTTTGGATGGATACCAGTTATGACACAGAAGTGCAGCCGATACACCAATAAATGGTAGCAGAAAGTAGATGGAGAACAAGTGCGAGTCTGTAGCCGGGTTCGGGTATGGTGTGATCGGCGCCAGGTACAGCGCATCATTAAACAGGAGTTGAACCGCAATCACCAGTGACTGGGCTACTTCAATTCCATTTATACCTGCGAACATGTTGATCGCATTCGGACAGAAGATCGCTACGGCTGCCATGTACATGTAATACAGCCATCCGAGGTCAATAAAAGCTCCGAGGTACGCTTGCAGTGGAACTGGCACGACAACATGGGTGACGCCGAAGTCGACAAAGTACACAATGAGCATGGGAATTGCTGAAAATGCGGGAATCAAGACCTTGTGTCGCCAGCGAATATCGAGCAGGTCGTCACCGATCCCAAGGATGACGATGCATTGCAAAGATAGCAGACCTGATAGGTATGATGCAAGCTATCAGGTAAAATGGTAAGCTCGGTGTGACTTCTCAGCTGGATAATTATTGGGCAAACAAACCTTTCCATGGGGAAATCTGTGGAGATAGCGACCCATCTCAATGTGTTGGTCTTCAATAACCACGTCGCGATTACCTCCGCCTGAAGTTGCTGCGACAATGTCCTTGTAAAAGGCAAATGGAATGAACACGATCAAAGATAGCAAGTAAACCACGGCGCATACGGCTCCCATAGTTTCAGGTCTAAGCCGTGGAATTAGTTACTGATCGCAACGCCACAAATAATAAGCAAATAATAAGTGGAGTTTATACTTACATTTCGGGTTTTCTTGGCTTGGCCATATCCTTTCCCTTCAACCCTGCCTTGATGAATACCGGTCCAAGCCATCGGATCATGCTATAGGCGACGGCGAATGATATGCAACTTAGCGCAATCGAGGCTATCAAGGGTGCACCATCGCCCTGGAACGTGTTGACCAGCACGCCGAGACCAGCTCCCACGAGAAGCAGCAGGCGCCACGTTTCCGTCCGAGAAAGGGTACTTGAATTTTGCATCTTGAGCGATTGACACTCGCACAAAACGATCGAGATCCAATTCGAGTAAGAAACGCGAACAAAAGAAGTGAACACCTTTCTTATGGAGCACGGCTTACGCAATGTGTCTTCATGCGGAAACCAATCGCGATAAGCTTATCGGATCTGCCCGCCGTATTTGACCGCCCTAGGGCGGCAGAGAACTGATGATCGCGGCCAAGTAAGGAAACCCGAGACACCTTTGTTTCATGCCACGACATGCATATGTGGATGTGAAGGCGCATCATTGGCCCGTTGCTTATTCTTTCTGGCCCAAGTCAGTCAAGGCAAAATATCTGGACCCAATGGGTGCAATGGAGCACCCAGAGATGGCGGGTGGGTTTGCCGATTTCGATGCTGGCCACCGGGATATCGTCACTGTCACCAAATTCAACTTCTACGGCAATCGGATCGTCACAGCCTCTGCTGATCACCGCATGAAAGTTTGGGATCTGAAGGATGGCCAGTGGCAATTGTCGGACACCTGGAAAGCCCACGACGCGGAGATTCGTGATGTAAGACCTGAAGACCACAACACATCTGCTTGTGTCGCGTAGAAACGCGCTCTAATATACCATCACAGGCAACATGGAACGGTCCATTTACAGGCCAGCATATTGCAAGTGTTGGAGAAGACATGAAACTCAAAGTATGGCAGGAAGATGTAACACAGTCGCCCAATTCTGGCCGGCGGTTTAGGTGTATCTTCCGCATGACAGCGCCCCACCGCCATCCATTTGTATCGTTGGACTTTCGCAATATTGACTTGGAGTCATGGATGGCCGTGATCACCCGCGATGGCTACTTGATGGTCATGGAGCCCGTCAGCCCAGATAGCTTGGCGGAATGGCAACCGGTCGATCAATTTCGTGTTTGCGCAGCACCCGAACGTGGAGAAGAAACAAGTTTCAAGGTCCAGTTTCACCACGACCCCACCGATATCACACACTCTATTCAGCCGGACTCGGATCGGAAGAGCTTATCATTAGTAGTTGCGGCAATGGACTCGGTCAAGATCTACCGCACTGATGCCAATCGACGATTCTACCATGCCATTGAATTAAACGGACATGCCAGCCTGGTCAGAGATATCTCCTGGGCCAACGGCTCCGTACGAGGATACGATCTCATTGCTAGTGGTGGCAAGGATGGTTTGGTACGTATTTTCGAAGTCTACACGACACCTATCAATCCCCAAACCCCCGGTTCACGGAAGGCCGAACGGCGGCAGCAACAATCGCCATCCGTGCGTGCCACATCGCAGTCCGGAATCGGGAGCGCCCTGGCAAACCAGGATTCCGAATCAATGTCCAATCGCCAAGCCAGTGGCGATTCTCTGTTTAAGCATTCCTTCAAGCAAGTCGCGTGCGTAGATAGTCGACATCTCGATGTGTGGCAGGTTGAATTCTCCTTCGCTGGTAAGCCTTCACATTTTTCTAGCAATATTTTGCATTCTAATGTTAGACCCAGGTGACTCGTTGATCTCTTCTGGGGACGATGGTGCGGTTCGATTCTGGAAAAAATCATTAGCTGGAGAGTGGCTTGAGTTTGCTGAAACCGACCTGGCTGCCCAGTGAACCAACTCTAAATTACCTTGCTGGATGATCCAAAATCCAGCTCTCTGAGACAACTAATGATACCCTTGCACTTGTTCTGATAGCATTGATGTATACTTTATTCCAATTTTAATTCTACTTGAGGCTTTTGGGAACCAGTGTTGGGCTTAGCGATTTTGAGGCAGGTGCGACCTCGGGTTCAGATTCTGGGAATGCACCGATGCGTCCACAACTTCGATGCCTGAATTGCTCTGTGATCATGGCCTGCATTCGCTATCGCCGTATTCTTATTCCTTGAACACCAGGAATGGCCATCGGACCGACCCTTGGCACTGGCCTTTTCCTCGCCGGCGGCCAGGCGTTGGCTGTCGGTGGACCGGCCTCCCTACTTGTTTCATACATATTCCTATCACTTCTTGTCTACTTCATGGCCACCAGTGTCGCGGAAGTTGCTACCTATAAACCATGTCGCCACGGAACGGTAGTCATGCACGGCTTTCAGTACATGAGCAATGGTTTGGGATTCGCCACTGCCTGTGTCCGCTGGTATACTATGGCGATGTTCATCCCATACGAGATTACAACAGCGATGGTCAACATTGGGCTGTGGAACGCTGGGTCCCGCGTCGCCATCTGGCTAGTATTGATCACCGTCATTGTCGTCGCCTCAAACTTTCTCCCCGATCGACTGTTCAAAAGCTCTGAGACCGTATTCTATCGGATCAAAATCGGCACATTGGCTTGTCTTCTCGTGCTTTCTCTGTCGATTGCTCTTGGAGGTGCGACTGGTCATGATCGCTGGGGATTTCAATACTGGAAAAAGCCTGGAGCTATGCACGAGTACTTGGTGCGTGGTCTACTGGGAAAACTCTTAGGTCTGTTGCAGTGTGTCCATCTTAGCACTGCAGCCTTCGCCTTTGCACCAGAGCTAATTGTGCAACGAGCTGAGCAAAGAGAAGTCGCTGATCAACCTGAGTTACCCGAGAGCAGACAACCAGCGACCAATTCCAAAATCCCGAGACGAGTGTTCGGAGACGTCTGCCAGACCGTGGTTCCCTATATCCTGACCTCATTGGCCATGGGCGTCATGGCTCCCTTTGATAACCCGCTACTCACCAACAATGGAGCTGGTGCCGGTTTGTCTCCCTTCGTCATCGGTATCAACACTGCTAGAATTCGAATTCTCCCTGTGACTGCGACTCTTGCAATCCTCTTCTCATCCGTTACCTCGGCCCAGTCGTACCTCTACCTTGCCTCTCGTTCGCTACATGCACTGGCAGATGCCGGCCATGCGCCCACCATGTTCAAAAATCGAAACCACTGGGGTGTTCCATGGGTGGCTGTGGTTTTTACAGCAACTTTCACCACACTTGCCTTCTTGTCTGTCGCCACGTCCAGCTCGACCATGACAACTTACTTCATCCTCTTTGTGAACAGCTCTGGCTACCTTTCCTGGGTACTGTCATGTGTCATATACCGTCAATTCCGTGTCCGTTTGCACGCAAACAGAATCACCACTGCTTACCGTCATGCTCTCCAGCCAGTGGGTACATCCATCGGATTCACTCTCAGCATCCTGCTGCTGCTGTCAAACGGATTGATTTCTGTTATACCTGGCAACCATAACGGGGCCCGAGGAGCTAGGATCATGATGGCATATATCAACATGCCCCTGTTTGGTCTTTTATATGCCGTTCATCGATTTGGAGATACTGCTCCATGTCCGACCAGCGAAGAAAGCCGCATGAAGCAAGCACCCAAGGCTCCAGAAACCAAGCATTGCCCACGACCAAGGGTACCAAATGGGCGATCACTCCAATCACCCACCGCTGTTGAGTTGGATCAGGTCTGGGCGATGGCCAGGGAGGCATGAGCGATCTTGAGGAAGTCGTGAGGGGGACCCGTATACCTAATAGCTGTTCTTTGGAAGTTTTGTATCATTAACTAGTGTTTTCGCAGTGTCTGATCTTTGGCTGTTGGATAAATCAATGCTACACCCCAGGTGTAGTCGCTGTCACTTACTCCGAATTCTCTTGTAAAACTTGCCATGTAGTTTTTTGGGTATTTTTTTCGTAATGTTCTTGATTTTCGTCCGGAATTTCTGTACTCTTTGTCATCGCTTTGTTTCTTTCGTTGGCATGAATTGTTTGACGTAACTGCCTTTTGTTGTCATGTGCTTCTTCAGGCACCTTAGAAGTTTATCCTCCTTGTGTTTCTTTCTTCCACATCTTCTCCTAATCTTCCCACCGCTTTACCAGGATAAAATGTATACTTCGAGGCCTCAAATAACTATTATTTCTATCCTCTTTTATTCACTGCACGGTGTCTTTCTTTTATTGGATTATACCAGGCTTCACATCCACTGCCACGCCAATGTGTGCCTTCTGCCACTCCCAATCACCGAATTTTCCACTTTGCACCATCTAATATGATTGAAGCACAAAATTTTCAACCCATCCAGAAAAAGAGCACAAACGGAGGGATTTGCAGACCCAGCGGTGTGGTTGGATGCCTCAGGTGCTAGGGAACATGTTCCCGAGGCGGCGAGACGTGCAGAGCCCTGAGCGGGCCGTAACGAATAAGTTTCAATACAATTTACGCCTTGTGATCGACTAACGTTCTGGTTAAATTAGCCCTGTTCTTTGCGCACTTGCGACTTGCTATAGTGGCGAAAAACGCTGCCAAATCACCGGGCTGGAATAATAATATCGGGCTGCTAGATCATTTTCTTCCCCCCTTTTTTACCAAAGCCGGCAACTTGCTTTCCCTCAAGCGATCTTCTTTTCTCTCCCCAGCATTCCCATTCCCTCGGACGCACCCTCCGAAACCTGTCAACTTGTCATACACTTTTCCTTTTGCGGCTGTTCTTTTTTTTTCTCCCACATTCTCCCAAGGCCAGGACCAGATGACTTCCCCTCCCGGGCACCTGCGCCACGCTGTTGCCCCATCTTTTCGGATGATCTTCCTTCATCCCAAGGCCAAAATTCCCACCCATACCCACGTTCCCACTGCAACTTGTTCTACATCCTACGACCTATACGCACTCTACCCTACACACTTCCCTATTGCCCTAATCTCCTATTCTCCTATGCTTACACCTATGCCTTATTCCCATTTCTTCGTCATCCCATATACATTCTAGATTTTTCACCCTTCCCAGTCTTTTTTTTATCCGCTCTCCCCTTACTTGATCATCTTTCCTTTGAGCCACTTTTGGCCAAGGACAGCCGCCCGCCATACTTCTTTGTGCTCTCCCACTTTACTTTTTTCTCTTCTACTCACAGATTCCCCTTGGCAGGCCACGATGGTCTTATTTTCCAGCCCCTTCGATCGTGATGATTAACCAACGGCACTAGATCTGGCTGCCTATCAAAAATGCCGCCCGGCTACTTGGTTATGCATGGAACTCCATGTGCATTGGTCAGACTTTGGATTACTACATGGACCACTCTTTTGTTCTATTTTCATGACGACGACGATGACATATGTCCTTTGCTTTAACATGTTCTTATGATGAACTACTTACTAATCTATCTAGATGCTAACCTACCCAGCCTTATTCTTGATTCCTCCTTCCATGGTTTTCTGGCTAGTCCCGTGATCCCCCCACCCGAATTCAGTCCTTCCCGCCGCTAGTTCGAATGCGGACTAGCGTTTATTACCGCGCTCACCCACAATACCGCAGAGAACAGGCTCATGACAGCCTTGTTACATGTTTCCAATGCCGGACACGCTGCAGCCAGTGCCCAGCTGGCCTCCCTCCCGTTTCCTAACCGTTCTCCCCTCTTCCATCCGGTTTTCTATGTTCGTTTTCGGGCTTTCGAGAGTCACCAGCGCGCTCAACCTACGCTAATCCCCTTTCGCTGCGCTGCTGTTCGGGGCCTTTCGCTGCCTTAGGCCTGCCCCATCTCCTCCTCCTTCCATCCAAGTTCACTCAGATTCACCCTCTTTTTCTCTCCTTTTTTCCCTGCGCGTCCCTTTTCTTCCCTTCCTCGGATCCCACCTCTCCATCTCTTTTGTCTGTGTTCCCTCCGCTCTTTCTCGATCGCCATCTGTTCCTCCATTTCTCTTTTCCTCTACGCGATCCCATCGCCCTGAACCCTTTTCGCCTTCGACTTGACCTGTTGAACGACTTCAACTGGCCCTCCGATCCATTTCGCACCCCGCCCATCCGTGCATCTCGAATCGCCTCATCGTTGTGGACCATATCCCCTTTTCGTCCCCTCGATTTTGCCAGTTTCCTGCCTGCCACCCTTCAGGACACGGGTCAGTCGCATTCGGCCAGGATTTTCCTCCTCGTCCAGTTAGCCCATCCATCATCAAAATAAATACGTGAAACCTGTGAACTGCTGTGCCAGCCTACACTGGGATTGTAGGTTCATGCTAGGACCGGAACCTAGTGTCTAATCGCGGCTGTGCCTCAGTTCGACGCGTCTGTCATTGTTCAGACAGAACAGTGCAAAGATTCACCCTCCCAGGTGGTCGTTGACATGCTCGTTGACTAGGGACGGATCGGCAACGCCATCGTTCCTCAATTTTTCCATAATCTCTGACCTGAGAGGGGGTAATCTGTCGGACTATGACAGATACCTCCTCCCTCGCCATCACGCACGCCACCACGGATCCGTACCCGGTCCCCGCTCTCCCAGACTCTCCTGTCAATGGTGCTATTTCTGACTCGGGCGCGCCCGATGAGGAAGAGCCATACACCATTAAATGTATCTGTCAGTTCAATGAAGATGACGGTAGCACAGTATTCTGCGAGCGCTGCGAGACATGGCAGCACATTGTCTGCTACTATCCAGACAAGCGAGTACCGGATGTGCACAACTGCATCGAATGTGAACCGCGTCAGTTGGACAGCCGTCGCGCTGCTGACCGACAACGCCAACGACGGATCCGGGAGCAGAGCGAGGATGGGGACCGTAGGAAACGATCCAGTGCAAAGGCGACGAAGAAAAAACCCAAGGATGGCGACATGAATGGATTTGGTCACCAGCGCAGTGAGTCTGGCGCCCGAGATCAACCTCCAGCAAAGAAGACGAAAACGACCCACCGATCCTCTACCTCTATCAGTGCCCTCTCCGGCGCGCCTCATCTCCCCACACAGTCTCGTAAACGACGCTCCTCCACCTCTATTGCGCCGTCTCCTACAAAACTCTCTGGCCCCTCTATTCCTCTCTACTCGAACGAATTCCTACACCTCTACGACGAAGATGAACATCATGTGGACATGGATAGTAATCTATTTGTCAATGTCAGTCTGGTAGGCGAGTCGGCGTCATGGGTCAAGAATCCCGATGCATTGGCGCGAGTCACCAATGGACGTCGAGCCGAAGACACATTCATCCGGTCCGACGCTGCGCTAGATCGCTCTCGTTGGCCCGCTCTCACCACTGACACCATTACCGACTCAAATATCGAAATCAGTGGCCGACATCCCACATGGAAGATTGTGAAGACCCAAGATACTGTGCGAAAGGACGAAGTTGTTGGTGAAATCACAGGCAAGGTTGGCAATTTTGACGACTATTGCCTCGATCCCATCAACAGGTGGTCTGAACTACGCCACCCCCAGCCTTTCGTGTTCTTCAGTTCTCACCTACCACTTTATATCGATGGCCGATCTGAAGGTAGTATGCTCCGTTACACTCGTCGATCTTGTCGTCCAAATGTCACCATGAAGATCTTTATCACCAACGATGTAGAGTATCACTTCTGCTTTGTTGCCAAAGAAGATATCCCCGCAGGCTCGGAGATTACTATCATGTGGTATTTAGATGCACAGTTGTCTGAGTCATCTAATGGGTTTGTTAAACAAGAATCCGGGGACAGTGCGGCAGATGCTGCAGCCGTGTGCATCAGCAACAGTCTTGCGAACTTTGGTGGATGTGCCTGTGAGCATCCACAAACTTGCCTGCTTGCGAATATTGATCGCCGTCGGCATCCAAAATCGCTTGAAACCCCTAAGCAGATTAATGGGAAGCGGAAGAAGGCCAACACCAGACCGGGTAAATCTCCGTTGGATGCGCGCCGTGGTTCGACTAGTCGTGCCGGAAGTGAAACGACTAAGCACACTGAGGATGATGATGCGGCTGTAGATAGTCGCTCAACATCAGGCTCTGTGCGAAAATCTCTCAGTCGTGATATTAGTCCAACTGCTTCTAATCCGGGACTTGCTGGTCTTGGAATGTCAAGTCGTGAGCGTCGCAAGATTGCTGACGCTGAGAAACAATTCCAAGCGTTGGAAAACGATCAACGCACCACGGCCCAAAAGAAGAAAAAGCGCACTAGTGCTCACTCTGCGCAATCTCCTGCGCCCCTCGCCAACGCAACATCATCGCAAACTTCATTTTCCGCATCACAACGTGCATCCAACAAAATGCTTCCCAACAATAATACAACCGACGATCCGCCTCAGTCTCCCACTACGAGCTTGTCACCAGGCTCATTGCCTGCTGCTCGTGCTGCAACCTCCTCTCGCGGTAGAGGCGTGCCGAGTAGACCCCGCCTTCGCGGCTACCGGCCTAACTATGTTGATTCGGCAATTCAATGTAATCGCGATTTTGAGGACCTTCCTGCTATCTACCACCGTCAAGAGCCTCGCTGGGTCCATCCCAAGGTGAGAATGCTGGAGCGTTACTTTGCAGACTGTCGGCGCCACAGAGAGAAGCAGGAGCGGGAGGAGCGGGAGGCCAGGGAGCAGTTAGAATCTGCTGGTTCTGATAGCGTCAACGCAGGGGAATCGGTATCCCCTCTGACTCAGTCGCCAAACGTTGCGATGACTGCGGATGCGGACGCGGATACTTCTCAGACTACTGCTGTTGCGCCATCGGCTACTGTCGGCAATCCTCAGTCCGATATCATTCACCCCGATCAACACCCAAGCAAGCCTCCGCTTTCCCCTCATTGGCCATCCACTGCAGCCCACATCACCAAGCTTCCGGGTTCGACTACTCCCATCGACCATGCTAATCTGCGTGTCTCCATGCCTCCCCCCAGCGTTCCTGCCATTCCTCTTGCAGTCAGCCCTGGATCTGCATCCACCGCTAGTCTTACTTCTCCCTCCACCGTCGAGGCATCTTCTCCCCATTCTGCACAAATCCCTGCTGCAAGTACTGCGACGCCAGCTAAGAGAAAGCTCACTCTGGGCGACTATCTGAGCCGCCGAGGCACCTTGACAACCCCTACCTCGGAGAGCTCTCAGGCTCAGGCCCCCGCTGCTGCTGCTTCTGCTGCTGCTCCTCCTGTGGCGAACCCACCTGCCAGCCCGGGACCAGGTTATGCAGCAAGTGCCGACGATGCGCAGGCTCCCGCCCATCCAGCACTGGACAACAACGCCTTAGACACCAAGGTTGAGGCCTCCCAGGTCGAGGTCTCGCAGCCCAGTGATGTCGTCATGAAAGATGCCTCCGATTCGGCAGAGCCTCAAGATCCCTCAACCTCTCAGTGATTGAATCTTCTGTTCGCTTGATATCCTTATGCTCGCTTCTGTTCTTATATCTTTATCTTTTCATCTTTTATTTTTTATTTACCGCGTGTGGTAATAATGGCGTGGTCGCTTGACGAAACCTCTTCGGAATCACGTTTCTACGACTTCAAAATTCTTCTCTCGTGTGACTCTACTTCATTCTTACAAGGGTAGCAACGGCGTTCCGGGTTGCGTGTCTGTGTGACGGTTGTCTATTATTTTTTCTTTCCGAACGGCGTACACGGCGTGTTCAAGGAAATGGGAAGGTCGGTTACGGAAATACCAGGATTCGGGTGGGTTATGGCCTTCGGTGTGACTGGCCTTGTGCAGCACAGCCGCTTATCTTTATGATCTGTGAGATTATCTACCGAATATCTTCTCTCCTTCTACATGGGGTTTCCATGGTACAGGGTAGCTTGTATGAACATTATTATTATTTAGTTTTGGTTTCCTTTTGCATGTAGCCTGTAACGGTAGAGATGTAGGCATGTAGGCATGTAGCCAATTAGGACTCGACATGGTTCGAAGATCGATACGGAACAGTTGAGGCATTCTTCTAGAATAACCTTGGAGTGTTTGTCTAGATCCATCCACGTCCAGCATCCACATTCCACCGTTAGATCGATGTCTGAAGAATGCTTAATATTGGCTCAATATTTACGTCTTCCTCAGCATGCTCCTCTACAACAATTCTCTCAAGATAAACATTTGGCCAGTATAACAGCGTAGCATGACAATAAACGAAACCAGTGAAGTGTTGAAAAGGCCTGGTAGAGGGCTACTTAACCCTGCATATCAAAATTAGTGCACCAACTGGTGATCTTGTGTCAACTAAGTCCACCCACATGATCGGTCGATCTTGACTGATGTGTTAGAAATTGCGATTAAATGGCTCTGTTGCCAGATAGGTTGATCTTGAGGAGAGTATTGATCTTGAGGCGAAATTATCCTCTCGCGTGATTCGCCGATTTTGATCGCCGTAGCGACCCTGGGATATCAAGTGTGATCTTGAACACATCCCTCACTCCCGAAGGTATAAATACCTCGGTTTCTTGCTTTTCCTCTCTGTTTTTTCTTCCTTTGTTATGATTCCCACTTCCACTTTCACTTCCACTTCCACTTCTCCTTTGGCCTCTGCCCTTTGGACTTTGAACTTCCTTTCAAACAAACATCTTGACCTTCATCATGTTAATGTCTTGTCTACTTCATATCTTCCAACATGTATGTTTACGTTCACCTTACCATCCTTTCTTATTATTGTTCTTCCCCTCTTGCCCCTTCACGCTTTTGCTTTTCCTCTTCCTCTTACCCACTTACCATTCAATCCCAAGCAACTGTTGCTGATATCCTGATATCCATTGCCCATATGTCTTTTTTACTGTGTGCTGATGATTCTCGCAGGTCTTTGAATGCTCATCATCAATCACACCTTGGTCTCCCTGACTAATGTACTGATCACTTTGATTTCGAAACCACTTCCCAACTTGCCTTTGCGAGATCCCAGGTACCTCCTCACTGGCTATTCCCATTCTTGTTACTCTGTATTGACCTGACAGGTTCTTCTTCCTTGAACCCTCACAACATGCTTCCATGCCACATTGAGTCTGCTGAAAAGCCACTCTTCCATCCTGGCGCTTCCAATCAATTCCACATCTTGAAATGCAATTCTCGAACTCGCTGGCAACAACAAATCAGACTTCTCCTTGTTTCATTGTGGTGTGGAGGCACAAGCCACAGGTTTCCGACTGGCATGCGGTGAAGAAGCACCGGTCAAACTTCTTGTTGCGCAAGTCCTCTCTGAACAGGCGTCACATATCTACTCAGTTTGTGTCAGGGCAAATTCAGACTGGACTTGGCAGCAAACTTTCCGTATTTCCAATCCACACAACTGATCACACTGGTCAATAATCCTCTCGACTTGCCTCGACAAGTTCTTCCAACCCTCTTCCGGCTGCATCTCGGCATTGTTCGTCTCTACAGGTGAGATTTCAGCTTGACACTGTAGTCTGTAGTTGAACTTCTTGGTTTGCGTCTTACCAGCATTTGGACTGACAGTCTCTCTTCTTCATCCTTCATCTAGGTCTACCTTGATCGTTGCTCTCAAACATGGGCTACAGATTTTCTTTGCTTCCAACTCTCTGTCCAGCTGTATCCCGGCTTCGTGGGTTGGTCACCCTGATCAAAAAACCCTTCCAACTTGCCTTGACAAGTTCCAAGGTCCGTTTACAATCGTTCTTCCCTATGCTTCATCGCTGACATCTCAGATTGTGTCCATCCTCCTGGAAGGATCCAATCATCGAACTGGAACTCCTCACTGGCAACAAAAAGAAAACATCCCTTCATTGTTTCATTGTGGTGTGGAGGCACAAGCCACAGGTTTTACGACAGGCATGCGGTGAAGAAGCACCAGCTGCATCAGGATGAGCCAGTACTGGCTGTCACAAAAAGAAGGAAGAAAGACAACATAACGAAACAAAAACGAAGATGTTACAAGGAGATGTGCCTTGAAGTGGTTTGGGATTGGTGGAACAATAAACAAAGTAAACAAGAGGATCTTCGTTATTGCTTAGAAAGATTTTGATGTTGACTCTCCCCTTCATGTTCATGTTAAAAACACGTCTATCGCAGTTGAGAGCATGGTGTTGTGCATCATGAAATTTGACGGGACTTCATTCACTGATTCCAAGCCATCTCTATCCACGTATTTTGAACCTTAAGACCTTGGCCTGGAAGGCGCAATCGTAACCAACCGGACAATCGCACAATAACAATCAAATGATCGTATCAATCATATCAATCGGCGCTATCAGCTCAATCGCGAAGGTTAAGGTTAAGGTTTACACTTCGGAACGAGTTTTTCCGTCCCGAAGTAAACCCGAAGTATATTTGTGATTGACCTCGGGAATTCATTTCGAGTATTTTGTTATCCGCGAAGCTTTGAAACTTGATGTTGCGTGTCCCATTTCCCTTTCCATCTTTACTCAACCCCTTCTGCTCAAGACAGATTGTTCATTGGAAAGAAACCAATAGGGAGGATATCATGGACAACATGGGAGGTTAGGAGCAAAGGAACTACTTTGTTGACACTCGATTCACCATGAGGCGCCTATACTGCTCATAGAG
Organism: Penicillium sp. S1602; assembly: GCA_023626355.1. Lineage (NCBI taxonomy): Eukaryota > Fungi > Ascomycota > Eurotiomycetes > Eurotiales > Aspergillaceae > Penicillium > Penicillium sp. S1602. The sequence continues at coordinate 91,131 of JAMAGW010000003.1, forward strand.
CGCGTAGATGGAGGTTAGATAGAGCCAGTAGTCAGTTTCAAAGCTGTTTCAGGGCGCACCGATAGAGAATAGACAGCGTTAGTAGTCAATTCCAAAGCTGTTTCCTTCGATGCCTTTCCATCTTACCTTCATGTTCTGCTCTTGACAAGTACCCCGCAGATAAACCAGCATCATATCATCACGGATACCTTCGCACTCTGTCTATCTTAGAGCGTCTTGATTCTTCTTGCTGTCTTTTTGTTTGCCACTTGGCGTCCTCCTCTTCCAAGCTGATTGACGCGAGTACCCCGCAACGCGTATCGGGCTTTTCTGAAGCCGACTCAACAGTCTGAACCTCAACCAAGTTGAATCCATCTGAAACATGTCGGATTCCGGCCGCCGTCGTCCGTCGGTTCTTTTCCTGTGCGTGGGCGCACTCTTGACGTACGAGTTCACGTACTCGGAGCTCACCTACGAGCTCAGCGAAAGAGCCGAGTACTTCAAGCAAGTTCGGCAGGGCTACCAAGCCATCCTCGATCTCATCCAAGGCGGCTATGATGTCGTCTTCGTAAACGCCGAGATTATGACAAAGCGCAGATACAGCCACGTTTGGCAAGCCGTGGTAGAGTTTGTGCACAATGGCGGGACGGCCATCTGCATCGGCGACTTCAACAGGGCATACCACCGCATCTCTGATCGCAACCCGCCTGAGCATCCTAACTATTTGCCGAATCCCTTCAACACAGCCGGTCTTCCTTGGAAGTTTGAGGAGAAGTACAGTTGCCGCATTTATCTGAACGATCAATACACTCCCTTGCCCGATGCGCACCTGGTAAATATGCCTGATACTTACCACACTCATTCGATTTTCCTAACGGGGGTGGATATCGCGGATGCTTGGTATCGCTCGACTCCAGTCGATATTGCTTTTCTCCCGGTAGTTGAGCCGCACCATATCAACCCTCGAGTCAACCCTTTTGCTTTTCCGGTTGTCAGGACCGAAGTCGGTCGTGGTAGGCTTGGGTATGTGGGTGAGATCGGTACCAGCACGCCGATTTCTATCATCATGGCCATGGCTGGATTCCCTGCCGTCTAAGCTGGTTCCCTTGTTTTTGTGAAGCTCATATGCTCAAGTATGACAAAAATTTAATTTCAATTTGAAAATAGTCTTTTCATTTCGTGATGGCCCATCATTTGGTTGGTGAAACTAATGGAAGTTTTGACGATGTGAGTTTGGTTTGCGTAGATACGACATGAGTATGACTCAAAAGGTGTATCGTCGGGGCGATCGCTATCCGCTCCATACTTCCCCTCCTTTCACCCAATTTATCAAATATCCATCCACAATGAACAACTCAATCAACGAGTCTCTTCAGTTAAGCGAAATCGCCACTCATCCCGAGGATAATGCTTTATCACCACATGAGATCGAGCAGCCCGTGCTCGCTCAACCTGATGGGGGCAAGGCCGCTTGGTTGATGCTGGCGTCTTGCTGTCTCATTCAAGTCCCAGTCTGGGGTATACCTCACGTGCAAAATCCTAACAGCTGAATGTTTGACTAACCCTGTATATCCAGGCTTTTCGAGTGTTTTTGGTGTTTTCCAAGAGTACTACTCCTCGAATGATGTACTGCAGGGTAGCAAAGGTGACTTGGCGACTGTGGGGACTACATCCACGGTACGAGAGAGCATATCGGACATTCATGGCCATTTACCAGATCTGACACATAAACACTAGGGGCTACTTTATCTTCTCTCGCCAGTCACTTTCACGCTGTTGACTCGGTATCCACGTCTGCAAATCTGGTGTGCTCCAACGGGACTAGTCATCACAGTGATTGGCTCCTTGCTTTCTTCCTTCTCGGGGAAAGTATGGCAGCTCATTGCCACCCAAGGCGTAATATGTGCTATCGGAAATGCGCTGTTGTTCAGCCTTCCTTCTCTTTATCTGGACCAATGGTTCATACGGAGAAAAGGGCTCGCACTGGGAATCATGTGGGCCGCAAAGAGTATTACAGGTGTTGCTCTGCCTTTCATTGCGAGTGCCTGTCTGAACAAATTTGGTTCGAGTACAACTCTGAGGGCATGGACTGTGACTACGGTATTATCACCATATACTCTCTCAAAATCCCGCTGGACAGTCCACATACTAATTAACTATTTCCAGCTTCTCACGACATTACTGTCACTACCATTCATGAAACCTCGGATTCCAGTATCTGCATCAGCTTCAGCCCGCCCTCTTGATCTCAGTTTCCTCAGGCTAGGCACTTTCTGGATGCTGCAAGCAGGAAACATCATGCAAAGCTTCGGATACTTCCTACCGTCAACATACCTTCCAACCTACTCGACGGGAACAGTCGGTCTGCCCGAGTTCATGGGCACATTGCTCGTGTCCCTTTTCAACGCAACCTCTATCTTTGGTGGCATTGCACTGGGAATACTATGTGACCGATGCAACGTGACAAATGTGGTACTCTTGTCCTCTGTAGGATCTGCATTATCAGTGCTCCTCTTCTGGGGCATGGCTTCGTCTGCGGATCCAGGTTCCCACACTGGGGTGGCTTTACTAACTGTTTTTGCCATTTCTTATGGATTTTTTGCTGGTGGCTTTAGTTCTACTTGGTCAGGTATTATTACGGAGGTCAAGGATGAGTCTTCGCCATCACTGGAGACTGGATTAGTGTTTGGTCTTTTGGCTGGTGGGAGAGGTATCGGGAATGTTATCAGTGGGCCTCTGAGTACGGTGTTGATCCGCCAAGGGGCGCTGGGTGGTGATGGTGCCACAGGATATGAAACCCAGTATGGGACTTTGATTCTGTTTACAGGTATAACGGCCTTTTTGGGGGCTTGGGGCTGGATGTGGCGATACATGAGTCCTGCGGTACGCTGTCTCCACTGAGGCTGTAGTTGGTGGACAAGATAATGGATTTGTAGATGTGACTGCGAACGGTAACAAGAATGGTAGTGTCTTTTGAGGCAGATTTGACAGTATTTCGATCATCTACACCTAGCATCAAGTAGGCATAATGCCCCTTGTGGTGCTTTCAAGCTTCTAAAGATACTGAGTTATCCGGATTCGATTATACATCATGGATAGCCGACATGTCAGAATGAGCATCAAGATGCAGAAAAAGGAAAAGAAAAGAACATATCAGTCAGGCCTTGAACCCGCGATCTTGCAATATTCAAGGTACCTGAGCAAGTTTGGAAACAACAACCTTTACGGCAGGATTTAATTCTCAGCTCCTCCACTCTCACCACATTACATCCCCATAAAAATTCATAACATTATATACAAAATGGTAAGTCGATGATGAGTAGATAAAAAAAGAAGATCATTACGTTCTTTTCCCCAGCCCGTAGGCCAGATCCCACCCGCCCTCCAGTAACATGAGCCGTTCAACTAGGACCGGAAATCATCACTAGCCAACGCACTTGTCTCAAGCGAACTTGATCAGGTACCGCAGAGGGACTTAAACCACTACACCGGCAGGGCTCATGTTTACATTATGCCCTTTTTTTTAGGGTATAAGGGAACATACGCTAAGTTTTCGGACCTCCTCCTTGCACCTTATACTCTGCACCTTACACTTTGCACCCTATACTCTATACACTCTCTCCACGGTTTTCTGTTTATTGATGCTCGTGATGCTTTATCATTTGAAGCCTTCGATTCCAAAAATCCAAACAAAGTGAATAAATTAGTGCATGAATCAAAACTTCTACACTTAAGTGATTACCTGATATCTTTCAACAAACTGGCGAGTCTTGGCTCACGTGATGACTCAGAGCTTCCACGCGAAATCCAACCAGCCTCAACCTTCGACTCCCAATCCCAACTCAGCTTCTCCCAGGGCCTTACACCCTAAACTATCACAATGGCAGCAGCCGACCCATCAGTACAAGACCCGCTTCTTTCGCTGCGCCGAGCCATTGCCTCAGACAGCCCCCCAACCCCGACAACCTCGTCCGACCTCTCAAACGAACATGCGACAGAGGACCTAGCCCAGGCAACACACCTCTATTTCTCGCAGCCAATCCCACAGTCAATCCCCCTCTCCACACCGACACGCTTCACGCGCATCGCATCCGGAACAGTCGAGTCCGCCGTCGACCTGCGCAGCATCTTCTTCGCGTGGCAGAAGAAAGATGTCGCTATCCCGGAGTACATTGCCTCCGCACAGGAGCTGAACGAGGCGCTGAAGTTGAAGGGACCCGCTGAGTCCGGAACGGTTGAGGAAGTGCAGAATTTACCTTTCGTTGAGCGGTTGGATCTAATTACCTGGCTTGAGGGAGCGTCAGATGAAAGCGAGTACATCAAGCCTTTGGAAGGCGCCGCGGCTGTCGCAGCTGCTGCAGCAGCTACAGCTGCCGGTGCTGCTCAGGCTGAAGCCTCGGCTGGTATTGCGTCTGGCGTTAAGGGGGGTGTTTCTACTGTGCCTAGTGGTGCTGCTGGAGCGGCGACGCAGGCCGGAGCTCAGGGTACTCGCCCTCAGAAGCCGATTGATCCCCGGCTACAGGAGATTTACAATGGAGAACGGAAGACTGGAGATCGGAATACCGTGCTGAGAGGCATCAAGGCTACCGTGAGTGTTCCACTAGGCATCTTCAACATCACTGCCAATCCGAAGGATAGCGAGAGTAGACAAAGCTAACATCACTAATAGGACTTCTCCCATGTCCGCAAGAGTGCCGAGATCTTCCTCGATCGCAACCGCTCTCGCCCTGGTCAACCCACCAAACCAGGCAGCAAGATGATTCCCGCGCCCTCAGCAGGCCTCTCGATGCCCTCCCGCAAATCCAACTCCAGGCCCGACCCCATCATCCTCCTCTCCCCCTCCGCCTCATCTCTTATCCGCATGTCAAACATCAAATCCTTCCTGCAAGACGGCATCTTCGTCCCACCAGACCACCCCACACTGTCCATGTCCACCGAGGCCAACTTCATGGAACTGAAGCGGCCACTACGCCTCAAGTCTGACCCATCCAATCCCAACGCCGCGAGCGCAGCTAGCAAAGCAACCAAGCCTACCAAGTTTATTCTTGTGGATGGAACAACAAACTTCAAGCCGGAGTACTGGTCGCGACTTGTGGCTGTTTTTACTACTGGACAGACTTGGCAGTTTAAGTCCTATAAGTGGTCTTCTCCGCCGGAGCTCTTCAAGCATGCTACTGGTATTTATGTCGGTTGGAGGGGCGAGGAGACCCCGTCTACTGTCAAGGGATGGGGACGTGGTGTGCAAAGCTTCAATGTTGAGAGGTGGGATGAGAAAGGTGGGATCCATGGGGGTGGGCGATGGAGGGATCGGGAGGTTGTCGAGGGAATCTGGACGGCTATTGAGGAGGGGATGAGGCTTCGTGGTTGGGGGTCGAAATGATGACCTAGCTTCTATTTTCCTTGATGCCTGATATTGATTCCCCTTTGTTACTTGCAATGTTTTCATTTAAAAATGGAATTTCACACGATCAGGGTGCGGTTCTGGCGTTGTTAGGTGTGAGTTGAAGCCTTGATTGCTATACGTGCCGTCTTTCCTCTTTGGTCCCTACTGCCTACTACCTACATAAAATCGAGGCTCAAATAGGCAGGTAGGGCTGTACCATGAAAACAAGATCTATGTACCGAATCTATGTACCGAATATCTTATTTAGCCTGTATCTTATCGATCTATACCCTGAGTCAGTCCAACTCGAGTTACCCCAAAAGCCATCGAGGCCTAGACTAAACCATTTACCCAGAACATACTGTGATACTTGTTTTAGATTCTGCCACCGTGTGGTAACCCTGGGGTCGACGTCGGAAGTCACCCATGGATCTTGAAACGTTAATTGTACGAGCACATATCAGGGTCCATGAAGATCTAGCCCAGGAACCAAGCGCAATCTAGACTCATGATGACCCCAACTGTTATAATACATGGACTTCCCTCGGCAAATTCTCGATGTACTTGTGATTTACAAATCGATTACTGATCGAATATTGGGATAGAATAGGAAGGTGGTAGGTATACTGTAAATGAGATCGTCATGTCCATTGCAATTCCCGTGGGAACCAAACTATATGACATACACTAATCGACCAGAACTCACTCGCTGTGCCCAAATGAAATGCAGCCAAAGGAAACAGGATATTCAGAAAAACAAATGCTCGTCAATATGGGAGAGATCATGCATGCAATAAATAGGGAAAGAAGAAATAGAGAAATATGTAGGAAATCATGCAGAAAACGCCGTATCTGATGCTCAACAAAAACACAAGGCTTGGAGTCAATCACCCGTCTTTTTTGAGGTTGAATGTTTTTTTGGTCTTTTGTCTTTTCGTTCTTCGCCGATATGGTATATCGGCTCGGTGTTGAATGCAAAGGAACTTCAGAAGCTCCGAGAAAAATAGAAAATGTCATCCAAATATTACAAGTGGTGCCCAATTTCTGGCCTTCTCTATGACATGAGGCATCGATCATAACGTCTTTCATCTGGGTGTTGAGGAAACCAGGAAAAAAGGGAATAGAAAAAGAAAATCTCGTGGCGGAGGAAATTAAAACATGGGGAATAAACAGGCCTCTGTCGGGGTTAGAGATCAAGGCCCAGCTGCATGGCATAAACGCAATGCAGAACGAAAAGTCTCGTGGTCGGAGGCGATCATGACGAGATTGGTGACATCGCTGGAGGAGGATCCTCCTTCTCTGGGTTTCCCAAAGGCGACCCTCGTCGCGGGTGTGATCCCCGCGTTGCAGTCGCACAGGTTGACGGGAGCGGAACCAACTCGATTGGCCGAGTATGGCACCTAACCTGAGTTCGAGACCAACGAAGCTTGGCGATTAGAGGCCAACAGGGGTGGAGTGCGCGATCGAATCACGATGCGGACGGTCACGGCTTGTTGGCTTGAAGGAAACATCCACGCTGCCTCGCGGTAATTGTCATGTCCGCGCGGAACGGCTCATGGTGCGTTCCGGTCCACCAGGGGTCGGTGAGTACGAGCGAGACCCGCCGAAGATGTCGACGTCGTGCTCCTGCAGGACAACGGAGTACTTGGGGTCACGGAGGAATTTCGGAACCGAGTCCTGTAGACGTTAGTACTAGGATTCAAATTGCATGGCAAAGATCAACTTACACTTGACATCAACTTGAAGACGGAGGTCTGAGCAAGTTCGAAAAGGTGAACAACCTCTTGAAGACTCTTGAACATGGATTCATCGTCACCCACAGCCTTGGTCATACGGCTGGCCAGGCTGTTACGAAGAGCGTGGTCAATGTTCAACTCGCAGGGGGATCCAGGGGCCAGGAACGCGTTGTACAAGCCTGTAAGGTTGTTAGAGCCAAGACGCAAATTAAAGCAGAGTTTGTAAAGATACTCACCATAGGCCGCAGCCAAAGTTTCCCGAACAGAGTCCACCTTGTTGAATACGCCGGCCTTCTCGGACTTGTGATAGTTGGCGGTGAATTCGGACACATCGAGGTAGAACGACAGGTTCTCTTCGCAAAGGGAGTAGCGCAGGAATTCGCGGAACAAAAGACGAAGTGCGGGGTCTCCAAGGATGTGAGTGAGGCGGGCGTTGTTAGAATCGCGGGGCATGCCACGGTTGTCGTAGGTGGTGTTGGCGTTGTTGTCACGGTTCTTATCGCGGGCAATCCATCCGCATACACGCTGGCCACGCTCGGTGATGCAGTAGATCGAGTACTTGGAAGGCTGGAAAACGGCGTTCGAATCGGGGAAAGTCTTGTCGTCCTGGATCATGGTGATCAGGCCATACTTGAGGAACAACTCGGCAATCAAACATGTCTCCCGGCGCTCGATAGTGGTGGAGCAATCCATCAACCAATCCACGGCTCCCTTGCCGGTAAATGTGTTGGTGTAGATCTTTCCGTCCTGCAACTTCCGCTCCCGGGCCATCTTCACTCCCACCAAGCCATTGGTGTAGTCGCTTAATGAGTCGGAATCAGAGGTCGAAATGCTGCTCTTAATGTTGGGTCCATCCTGGCCGGCAAATCGGCGGAAAATGACTTCGATAGTGGCGCGGTCGTGCGACAATTTATCTGATTCGGTATCTCGCTCCAGGTTCACCAATTGCATGGTATTGCGCGGGGACTCCAACACATCCATCACGTGACGGGCAGTGATTCCGTTCCGCTGGCAGAAGCGCTGCAGGATGTTAATACCCTTCGGGGTGAGCTGGAACAAGGCGCCCTTCAGAGGGAAGATCGGTAAGGCTTTTCCATCCACGGCCTCGATAAAGCGGGCGTCGACAAATCGCTGGCAGACAGAACGGGCCATTTCCTTCGCCATGGAGAAAGTGGTGGTGGTTGTGGTGGTAACGATGCGGGAGGGGTCCTTGGGGTCGGGCATGCGGTTCGATTGGGAGAACTTGAGCGAGCCCAGGTTGTTGATCGCCTCTTCCGAGGTAAAGGTGTGGTCATATCTGGTAAAACGAACCCGGTGGCTGTCCAACTTCAAACTGACCATCAAGGTGGAGAACAAGTCCATAAAATCCTAGTAATTGGGGATACATGTCAGCATTCAAAGACCAACCTTCCCCTCTCTCAAAGACGTCAAAGCCGTCGGATCTCGCTCAACTTACCTTGGTGAAAGGGCGCTCATCTTCGGTCATGCGCAACAACCGAGATGATGTCTGGTGCATCTTGGGTGGTGCAGTGGGCACAGTGGCCGGAAACTGACGGACTTCTTGTGGAGGAGTTGGTATGCGCTGCAGTGTTAAGCGGCGTTTATGAGAAGGGTTCAGGTCGGCCAATGCCGGAGATTCTGAGCGCGCTAAATCCAGTGGGTTGGAATCTCTGTCTGACAATGGCGGGGTCAAGGGGTTGACGGTCGCGCTCGGAAGCTTTGATAATCTTGACAGACTGCTGGCGGAGGGAGAAGGTCGCAATGGGGTGGTTTGGTTGATAGTTGATAAACTAGCAAAGGCACTGGAAGTCTTGGAAGCCAAAGCCGCAAAGGAACGACGATTGCGGCGGGAAATCGAACCGACGACTGACCCCGTAAAAGTAGTATGCAGGGTAGGCGGATCAGTCGCTGGGGGAGGGACAGGGGAAATAGCGCGTGAGGAAGTAGTTATCACCGGATCGCGAACAGGAGGAAGAGAATAGTCTCGGTAGTGGTTCACGGAGATTGGCATTGAATGGTTTTTTGGGGGGAAAAAGAATTTGGGTGAACCAGACTTCGGGAAGAGTGTGAAAAGTGGGTATAAGTCAAACAAGTGATACCCACGATCTTGTACACTAAAGGCTAAAAGGGGGGAAAGGCTGTGGTGTAGAAACCAGAAAATCATGGGAAAAACAGAAATACAGTGAAGAATAATTATTATTTTATTATTTTATTAAATGGAAATTCAAAATTCAATAAAAAAAAGAATTAAATAAGAAGGATTAAACTCAAAACGGAAAAAGCCAAAAATGAAAAATAGAAAAAGAAAAAGAAAAAAAAGGAAAAAAGGAAAATACTAACTAGAACCGGATACATGGTGGGACTCATAGAGAGTTGGGGAAACAATCTAATACAGGGATGACCGCCTTCTGAGCCTCCTTTTTTTTCTTTCCCCTCTGAAAGGAATGCAAAGTACAAAGCTTATCATCCTTAATTATGTTGTCTTGAAAATATTATATTAATTAGGTATGGAGGAGAGAGAGACAAAGAAAAAGAAAATGCGCTCTGAAGAACGGCCTGTCATCCTTGACCCACAGCCCACGCGTGAGCTCGGAAAGAGTTTGGTGTGCTGCATCCAAACAACGTGGGCCAGGGAAGGGATTGCCTCATGGTGAAGATCGGTGGGTTCCTTGTTCTGTGCAGGGTCTGGTATTTACAGTACTTACCGCTTTTCAGTACATACACATTATACATGCACCTATATATCCTTGCCTGTGGAGTCCCTTGCACAATGGGATGGAATATGCTCCGTGCTCGGGGAATAGTTCAAGATAGTGTCCTTCTAGAATTCCAAATGATATATCATCAAAAAATTTCAGTCAATGATTTCACTCTCCACTTCCATGAACCAAAGAACGGACAAGGCCGAACAGATCCGGCCTGTGATCTTGGTAACGGCCCCATTGGTATTGGTATTACCATAATTTTCTCCAACTCATGTAACATTGTAGTGTATGCACCGAACCAAACGGTAAATCAGGGAAATCCCCCTGCGCTACGGTGTGGATCTTACCGGGTTAGGCATTAGCCTTGCCTGATGTAGCAAGTGCCCCCTATCGATTATCGAGCCGTAACCCGACTCTTCAGCCATCCTTGCCTTTCATTGGTTCTCGATGGCGCCTTTCCTTGTTCACTTCCCTTCTTTACTCCGTTTCTCTTCCTCTATGGTTGACCCCCATCCTTAGTGGATTCCCTCGGCCCCCTGGACTGATCAGGCAATGATGTGAATTTGCCAATTCACAGAAGCTTGAGCCCACGTGGAAGAATCCCTACACGCCCCTCCATGGTTACTGTCAGGAACCTTATCGGTGTGGCAAAAAAAAAAAAAAAAAAAAGAAATCATCGAAAAACTTCGATCTGATCTTATATTTTTATTTCTCTCTGGGTCAGTCATACCCCAATCGGAACATTGTCGGAGCATTCTCATTTTTGATCTTCTCCCCGGGCATATGTACGAACCTGCCAACGGTTTGATGCCAGATGTTCGGTCAGAGAGAAGAAAGAGGGGCGCACATCACATGTTTCACCCTACGAAACAACAGTATCGGATCGGAGCATTTTGCTCTAGTGGAGCCTAGCGCCACTGTGTTCATACGGAGCATATCATCTTGGTTTTACGCCCAACGTTCCTTTCCGGACCGGTGTTTGAAGGGGTTCGAAACAACGTGGGTTTGGCCCGCGTGGCGGAGCAATTCCTTCCATGACCTTTCCAGGCGCCTTCGCGCGAGGGCCCATGTGGTCCACGTGGACACACGTGGAGAAATTTGATGTCTGAGCGCACAAGGTCCGTAGATGTGCACGATAATTCGTGAGAGCGGAGAGAGCCTCGCTTCGTCCCACCCACTTTGGCTCTGTTTGTTTCCTTGTTCCCGACTGATTGGTACGCGACCAAGGTGGAGTTCTTGGCCCCCGTTTAGGGCGCGGTTCCTGGCGCCCAGGCCAAGAAATTAAAATGAAAAAGAAAACAAGAAGCAAAGCGCCAACGACAAACCGTTTGTTTCAGAGGCTCTCAACGTTCTGGTGCATTTCCTACTTCCAGAGTTAGCTCCTGCCCGGGGCGCGTTTAAAGGGGGATTGTGGCGTCTTAGCTCGATCCTTGACTTGAAATAGTATGTCTAAGACGCACAGACTCACTTAAGTGAACTGTGCTGTCAAAATGCCCCCCTGTGCCGAAGATCAACAAATCGATTACTTATTCTGACTGTGATTAAAGAAAGAGCCCTGGCATAAAATCCATGTATCCACAGGATACGGGCCTGGTAGCGCTGGATTGCCGATCGCCGTGTAAACCGCTCCCTCAAAAACGGCCTTTTCCGACGCTTTAGTGAGATCACCGCGTTAGCCCGGCGATTGAGCCTCAACTCCGTTATTCAAAATTCTCGTATATCACCGTTGACCGCTTTCTCGTTTAGCCGGTCATGAACCGCGTCAGTCAAATCCACAATGACCGATCGGCTCCAAGGGATCCAAGGAACAGTAGCACAAATTCCAGGCTTCTTCCATCCAATGGTGTCAGACACGTCAGCGCCATCCCCAAAGGGCGAGCTGCGCGAGATGACAGAGCTGGGCGCACCAAGATAAGGCTCAACCGTAATCACGCGAATCAGCGTCATGACGAGCTCATCCGCCAGGATCCGGCAAGGCTCGACGACACATGAACTGCCCCGGGGGCCTGGTATAAAACCCGGGGCCCAAGTCTGCGCTTGAGCACTGTTTACGTACATTCGCGGGGTGTTGAAAGTTTAATTAGCTTGATATAGAATTTACTGGTCCGGTATACGAACCCGGAGGGGGCCTGATCGACCGCCTTTCTATCTAGCTTCCATACAGATCAGGTGTTTCACATATGATACCTCACAGTGAGATCTATCGACTGCATACTTCCCTGCTGCAAGCCACGTGTTTTGGGGGTATACTATATCCGAATGCGCCCATAGATAAGAAGCTAGTATAACATTAAAGCAGATCTTGTTGATATATCACGTAGCGCACACCGTACAGAACTCCTCCAGGGCTGCACTGAGCACCTTGAATATAGACTCAATTGTGTCTAATATTAATGAGCACCGTGCAAGGGGTCAGCAACCAAATTAGTGTTAATTTGGGGCCGTCAGCCCTGCCATGACAACAGTGCAGTACGCCCGAGGACCCCCGATCGGCCCCAAAAACTGAGGCTCAGTGCCCGTAAAGCATAAAGCTGTCAGAAGCGAAGAACCAAGCGGGAGTCTGGCCGCCATGATCGGATCCTTGGCGTAGTCAAGTGCCGTGTCGGAGTTAATCCGGATGCGCAAACGCGCGTCACATTTAGAAGCAGACATGGTACAGTAAGCTCTGGCAATGCATTTCCTTTATCAAGCCTAATCTGATATTATTATGTGATAATAACACAAATTAAAATTCCCAGCTACATCTCCGGAGTGAGTACTACACTCCGCCAAGCATACACAGTAGCAGATTAGAACTAAGAAATAGCTTGGTAATTCCCGTCGCTTCAACCCGCCACCGAACCACTATCACAACAACTAAAGTGGGCAGCACCAAGATTTACCTTGATTCAAATCGAAAAATTGAGTCCCACTCATTCTAGTGGGAGCGTACCGAGAATTCTCCATGCACTAGACCAAATTGCGGTCAGATCCCTATCTTCAACGGCGTAAAGAAATAGCCACCAAGTGACCCCAAACTCTAAGACCGAGATACTGCTCGTAAAATGCCGATCGGGGGGGAGGAGTCAGGTTTTCAGGTTGCGAGGGGTATTATTGAATCAGTTATTGTATTTTTGAGTGGAAAATGAAAATTACGTATTGTCATGTACCGAAGATCAGTTCTCCTCCCCGGTCGGTGGTAATTTACCATTCTCTTTTGGGAGATAGTGTTACACGCTAACATTCTAATCCCTGACCGCCACGCGAGATGCATGCAGCTTTCCCATTTGCGGTCTAGACGTATTTGCGGCCCGAGACCAAAATAAAATTTTTAAAAATTATCTTACTACTACTATTTGAGCTACAGGCATAACAATATAGGTCGGTCCAGAACTTACGGTCAACTCGTCTGGGGTAATTCGCGGCTGAATTCGTAAACCTTACGAGTCAGGACTTTCCCTTATACAGGCTAGGGATCAGCGATCGATCGCTGACCAATGATGCATAATGTTGGTTAAGGTAACTAGTAGTCACACCTGCATCTACGGAATATGTAGTCAAGGGCGTATTTTGCCCTGAGGAAAGGATAGAGTTTACTGACTATAATGATCGTCGGTCGGGCCTTGAATTCGAGTCTATGGCTTGGTCCAAATGCATATTCCCAGTAATCTCCCTGCATCCATGGGTTGCTGTGCAGACAGAGTTGCCTAGTCGGATATTTAGATCCACCTGTCTAACTAGGGTCCTCGTACCCCTGTGGTGGTACATGCAAACTCTCGTATATCCGGGGAGATAGGACGTCAAGGGTCGTACGGACAAACACCCTATTCCGACAGACCAGCCACAGCCCTGGAGGGCATGTAGCTCTCCCCTTGTCTATACTCAACACCGGGGCAGTAGTAACATTACTCGGCATGGATGCATGCACATCGTGCGGGAGCCAGCACGTAGCATGTCGGTTGTTCTGCCACGCAGCTTTCGGGATTTCGGCTTTTGGTTTCAGACCATGCATATCTTGGCTTTTTGTTTCAATTGTTATGTTTTTTGTCATGGATGATATGATGTTATACTTTGGATGCCAAGACTAGAGATCCTCACCTCCATCCAAGGTTCAGTTTCAATAGAAATAAGTATAGTATGCTTATCTTTTGTGGAGACCTGCCTTGAAAGTACTATTTGGAATACAATCTACCAGGATCTGGAACTTGATGCCGAAAATCAAAATTTCAGGGGTTCTCATCCAAAGATAGGCAGAATAATAGTCAACAGGCCCGCGCTGAGGGCTTGCTGTCAGCGACAGCGAAACAAGGTCAAAGATAGCTCCGCCACCGCTTGGTCCAGATATCAAACCAATATTAATCCTTGATTCTGTGTCGATTTCCATTTGCCAACTATGTAAGCAGGGTCAATTTTAATATGGTTTCGTTTTACCTTCCAGCCCTTTCCCAAGCAAGACATGTGTGGGGACTCCTCCACGTGGGAAAGACCAGCCCCCTAACCAACTTTGGTGAAGATCAAACACATCCCAATCATTCAGACTTTCCTCCCGTATTGATGCCATGTGGCTTGCGCATGGCTTCCATCTGAGTCAGTGATCAGTAATCCGCTACCGTTTGTTTCCGTTCAACCGAAAATAGGATTAGGCTTCTGGAATGGTGCCCAGGTGGATGAGACAAGAAAAGGGGTTGGCTAGAAGGCCGGGAACAACTTACAGTACTTCGTATACAGATCGCTTGTAAATTACTCTCGTTTGCTGCATTCTATATTACAAGCTGAATACGCAGCCACCATCTCACTACCCCTGAAGCAAATCACTAAATCCTTCACAACTGCCGACCAGATATAGGGTTAACCAGTCGGTGTCCCCGAGCCCGGGCAAGATTTAATATACGTAGCTCAGCTCCAAAGTCAAGCTAACCCTCAAAAGGGGGCCAAATCTTGGCAGTCGGAGTTTCCAGTCGACGAAAAGGCAGTAAAAATTACACGTAGATCAGTCGGGATGATCCGAATAAAACACCTGAATTAAAACGGTAATAAATCCCCAATCAAAAATACACGTCGGCTGAGGTGGGACCCACTCCCCATAATCACTGAAAACAGTCAAGAGCTGCGAGGCGGATAACGTCATAGACTTTCAAAACCGTATACATCCTCCGCAGGAGCGTAGACACCCTGTTAAAAACTGCGACGGAGCGTGGTACTATATTTGGTAAGTCAGGATCAATCCAAATAAGACTTTGCCAAGGTTCTGTCGCGAACTGATTTAGTTACGGCCACTCCGACCGGGCTGGTGCTGATACACGCGTGGCCAAATTTTGGCGCTAGAAGACTTCTAGAAGGCTTCTGGAAGACGCTAAGAATTCGAATTATTCCCCCAACTTCCATGGGATCCACTTAAGGGATGTGATCTGTACTGGCGCTCGTGTTCGGATAAAATGAAACAATGTATTGCAGATGATTATTTTGGGTAATTAACGTAGTAATTATATTGATTTGATTTTATGATTACGTAGTATCTTTTTGTGTCGGTTCCTGAGACCCAATTTTCAGCATGAGAAAAAGTCTTGGAGTGGAGTCGTTGGAGTCCGTATGTTTATCGGAAAATTTTCATATGCTCCACGGGGCTAACACTATATGTCTTAAACTAAAAGAGACGTAAAAGAAATCTCTTCCGGGCTTCACCGATACCTCTGGCCCGATGTAAACCGCCCTTTCAGCGAAGATATCCGCGTTATTGTTTCTCTTGAACTCCACTCCGTGCAAGAGTCCGCACGGGAAGAGAGCCACTGTTTCTCGTTCCACGTGGCTGATCGACACCGGAAATCAAATTGTGACATGTGGAGGAGTTTTCTGTGTTTCTTTTAGTTTCGGTCGGAAGTTTTGGCTGCAGCTAGTGGTGTCGGCCGACGATCGTGATTTCATCGATGACTTGCATGGCAGGATCGTCATCCATGTGGCTTCAAGGCCAATGGCACATGAAGTCAATTTATTTTGTTACTAAACGTACAGGAGGGGAGATAGAAACTCCGGTTTCTTCTATGTTCTTTGTGATTTCTTGTCTACATTCTTCTTGTTCCAATTGAGATTAAAGGTTGGGAATCTTTGGCCCCCATGGCGTACAGTAGGGCGCAGGGCGGAGTTAATGCTGACACGCTTAAACAAGATTAGTCCGACCTGGGGGCCAAAATGATTGGCATACATGTAACCCCAACCTATGACCATGGCGCCAGCTCAATTTCCAAACTTTTGGGGCGTTCTTAGGGTGTCATCGCTCAGGGCAACATTCATATCCCTGCCTGTGCCTCTTACCGCTTGCAAGTCAGAAGCGAGATTACAGTAGCTTTCAACCAGTAGCTTTCAACCGCGGGCGCGTCACAGTAAAGTGTCTGCAGACAGTTCTCTATGCTACGCCCTGTGGATAATCCCCCGAGGTTAGCTTCCGCAATTTCTGGCATGCACCAATATCGTCATGTACATACATAATTCTCTCACCATACACTACATCTGCATCACCTGCACCCTAATCAACTGTGACTCGCTAATGACTCGCTACTGCATGGCGGGGAAGACGGATCAACTGAAGATCGTCAAATCGCAACGGAAGTGATGTTACTCCGGAATCTTCAACCCCCTCGTCGATCCATAGGAAGGTGTACTTTGTTTTGGTAACGCGATTGTCGCCCCTCTGTTATCCTCCGAGTGACATATACTTCGGCGATACCTTGATCTCCCACATTTACTTTTTCCCTACAGGACCTTGTGCTAGTGAAAGGTGACTTGTAATTCTTTTGAATAATAAGATCGCCAGGATAAAAGGGTAAAGCATAAGCGAGAATGAGCGCCTGCAACCTCGAAAGCGGGGTTAACCAACACTAACTTAGCAACTCACATTATGATTCCCACATCTGCATGCAACTCCACATGGTCCTGAAAACACGTTTCATCTAGGACTTTGCAGAATACCATCTCCCAACGGATTGGGCCATCATACGGGGAGGCGCCGGCACCGCTGATCATCAACATGTGGTCCAAATCCCGGTATTTTGGCGATCACTGTTGCACCGGACTGTCCAGAGTACGGAGCATGTTATTGTTCCGATATCTCCGAATACAAATCCCGACCACCTCTCAGTCCAAGTCTTTTTCCCAAGGGCTAGACTGGAGCTATAGCTAAAAGCACGCGGGCTACCGCGCCCGGACTATACAGAATTACCTTTTAGCTGCCTGGCACCGACTAGCTAGCTAAGCAAAACCGAGAAAAAAAAGGAAAGAAAACACGGCAGGACTGTTTAATCTGCAATTCCTAGATAAATTTCCAACGGCCCCCATCTCTTCTTCCCCACCTGCTACACAACATGCGACTCGGAAGAATCCCATAACCATTAAATTCCCGGCTTTTGGCGGATCATGCGATAGTGCAGAATTGTGGAGTCCTGCACCTCGACCAAAACTGCTTTCTGCATATACTTAGCATTATTTTCCTCCCAACAGATTATCACAGAAACGTGTCCAGTCTCCATCCCCATCTTGCTAGCTGTGCCTACATGCAAAGGAGCATCAGTGCAGCCAATGGATCGAGATCCATCCGGACGGGACATAGTGCTCTTAGCGCAGTAGCTATGGAGATAGAGCCGACTAGCTCGAACGGCTTGAGCCTGCAGACTAACGTATTGTTTTTGCATACTCGGTGAATTGGGTGCTGTATGCAGAGTAATATACTACCCACTTTGGGCGCAAGGATTTCCTTATTTAGCTACGTCTTTTTAAAGGCTGCCAGTTGTGGCTGATATTAGGTACGGATACACTTTCAACGTACATTTAGTGTATCTTTCAACCACAGACAGATAAATACACTAAAATTGAAATGATCGTCCTACCGGATCCCCTTGCTGCAACTCTTCCCGTTGGGTCTGCGACATGTCACTTTTGACACATGGCGAGCACACTTGCATGCCGCGTGCTTCAGGGTTTGCATCTGGACCAATTGTACGTCGTCTTTATTGTGGCAAACTATAGCGGGATTTCCTAACAGGGGCAATAGTTGGAGGCTGGGCTTACCCTAAGTGTAGTGATTTTCATTCGTCACCTTGTTGTTCCTGCAATATATATCCGGTGGGATGATGAATATTGTTTCTACTTCTGCTTGGATACACCTGGGCAAGATAGAAATATGATATGATTTTTTTCCTAAAAAAAAAAAAAAAAAGGATGATCCTCGAGGCCCAAGTTTCTGCAAGACGCCTAACATTCGAATGTTCAAATGTTTGCTATATCCCTATCCCATATGGCTAAATTAGCATACACAGACTTCTATACTTGCCCATGTGTCTATCCCCAGATGCCAAACCCATGCATAGGAACATGTGGATAGCTACTTGAAGTAAAGCCAGAATACTAGTTCATGCTGCCACTTGAGTAGCTACAATTCCAAAATCTGAGATTCAATAGTTCCAAGCAATCGCAATCCGGACTAAATAGCCCTAATCCGCTCACCAGTCTCAGGTCTCAAGCCCTTGGGCGCTTTGTACTGCGTCGCAAGACGGCAAGGTGCAGAGT
Source organism: Penicillium sp. S1602 (assembly GCA_023626355.1). Classification (NCBI taxonomy): domain Eukaryota; kingdom Fungi; phylum Ascomycota; class Eurotiomycetes; order Eurotiales; family Aspergillaceae; genus Penicillium; species Penicillium sp. S1602. The sequence goes on from JAMAGW010000003.1 coordinate 109,469, forward strand.
GCAGACTCAGGCAAGGATGGTGCTTGATGATCGACCCCCCTTCTCTCCTCCCCGGGTAAGTAATCAATACATAGCCACACAGCACTACAGCCAAACCTTCCTTGCAAGTACCTACTCCTAGGCAGACACCAATTCTCCTCAACTTAGTACACTTATTCCACCGGGGCAAAACCCCGGGACAACCAGAAATGGAGATCATCACCGCCACAACTCGGTTAACACTAACGTCCTAGCGCGGGAGCCTATGGCTTAACAAGGGGCGAGGTGGTGAAAACTTGCCCCGCTCATAGGTCCGTGGGCAGTGTGATATGTCATAATGGAATCTTCGATCAGATCGCATCGAGTGAAGAAACCTGTCAAGATGCATACGCTAACGAGGGACGCGATTTGCCATGTGTTTGGGTTTTCGCGTGGGCTAGTTTTGTTTGTGACGAATGTTAAATTGCGGTGGCGTGGTCACAAGGACTTGTACCTACAGTAGGTTAGGTCAATAATTTGGTTGATTGTGAATGGTGGATTGGTAGCCGATGTGATTAAGCGTGAAGGATCAATAAGGGGATAGAGGGTGGGTTAGTGTGGTCTAAGGCCCTAGATTGCGCAAAATGACTGGTAGAAGGATTACCCAGGTGGGTACATGTAATTCTGCAGAATGTAATAATATATTTCTGATACGTTTGGAAGTATCAACCATCTCTCCACCATTGGCCAAGCGAACTGCCCGAACCGGCCATCTCAACTACTTCCTCAAAGCTGATCTCAACACGGAACATCTGTCCATCGGCTGTGCCGTTTCCGCCACCGACTGGCGTGACCAGTGCCCAATTAACCAACTTTTCCCAGGACTCGCGGGCCACGTCGCGGCCCCAGACTCGACCGGGTGTGGCGGCGGCACCGGATACCGAGGCGGAGGTTTTGGCAGATGTGAGCAGCCGCACGTATTCGGCATAGGCAGCTGGGAATGATAGTGCGAGCGGTGCCACGCTCTGGGATTGAGGACCGTCGAGTCCTGGGTCGAAGAGTGCTGCTAGGCGGGTTGCGGCGAGGAGCAAGGCTAGTGGTAGTGATGAAGGACTGGATGAAGAGGTAATAGATGCGGAGAATGGGAGGGGTGCTGGGTCAGAGCAGGAAAGAGATTGTGAGGCGAAGCTCTTTGGGATGGGAATTTGCATTGCGAGCTTGTCGACTGCTTGGGTGCTGAGATTCAGTTCGCTGATTGGCAACAGTGCGCTTGTCAGGAAGTCCTTTACGGACTTGGTCTGGTGGTAGATTCGCTTGAGGTGGAATTGGAACTCCTTGTCCTCCCACATGTGCTGAAACGAATGTTAGCTTAGGTAGACGATGGGTTTCTTTTTTTTTGGAGGCCAGTTACCTTTAGATATAATTTCCAGCCCTCCAGTAATGTCTTCCAGCCTGTTGTTTCCAGGACAGCACGCTCAGAACCGAGTGCATCTGCAATCTGTCGAGTTTCGTTCTCATTGAGATCCAAACTTGCCATGCAAATTTCCGAGAAAACTTCATATGTTCTCGGGAGTGGAACATATACATAACGGTGGCTGAATCGACTTTTAACACGTTTCTCCAGCATCTCAGTCACGTCGACTTTGGTGGTAAGCCCAAGCACCGCAATTGGCGCCTTTCTGGCCTGCGCAATATCAAAAAGGTTATAAAGCAAAGTCTGCCGGGGATGAGTGACGAAAAGGTCAAACTCATCGAGAATGATGATGATAGACTTGGCAGCAGTCACCCCGTTTTTGTTTGAAGAAGTTCCGAATAGCTCCTCGGGATGAGAAAGCAGGGCCAAGAGAGTTGCCATTGTGTCTGCATAAGAGTTGATCTTGATAGTGTCGTCCTCAGTATTGGTCTCACGACCAAGCTGACGCCACATCTCCCGAAGAGCTAGACGGTCGTCAGTGTGGAGAAAGCCGTTCAGACGAACGACATGAAAGTCCTCCCCATGACCCTTCGCAAGAGAGGAAATGATTGTTTCGACCATTGCTGTCTTTCCAGAACCTCGTGATCCAAGAAGGAGCATTGAGTTACCTTCACCCACGGTAACTGTCTGCTCAAGCAGATGATTGACCTTGTTGTATTCGCTCTCCAGTCCTTTGAGGGGAATCTGTCGCTTCCCAGCAAGCTTCTCCATAAGGAAACCTGTAAGAATGCGAACCTCTTTATCAAGTCCCTGGTGGCAGAGACTTTGTAAAGCTTCCACATACTCAGGAAGGGGCTCTGCCATCTCCACGCTGTCCTCCACCTCAGGCTGTTCTTGATGCAAGTCTTGTTGGAGCTGCAGCGCGACGAGATCATCAAGACCATCATTATATGTCTCCAGTGAGTCCGATTGATCCTCGTTCACCACCGCAGTATTTGTTCCATTCGTTTTCGGTTTGGCGGCAGCTCGTCTCGATCTAGTCCTTGCAAGTGGTTTGGGCGATTTCTCGTCGACATCCATGTCCACGTCATCTACAGACTCCTGTCTCGCCTTCTGGACACTTCTTGCTCCACGAGTACTGCGAGGTGTAGCAGCTGCCCTCCGCGTCGAAGTAGGTGTCTGACCATCCCCTTCATATCGCTGGGGCGCTTTGCACTGCCGTCCGCTGGCCCGTGTGCTCCTCGGTGTCTCCACGGCCGGCGCATCATCTGCACCGTCTAATACAAGCCCTTCAGGTACCTGTACACTTTTTCTTCGTGTCGATTGTCGTCGGGATGATCTTGATCGGGGGCCGCGGTATTCTTGGTCCTCTTCGGAGTCCGGGTCCGCATCAGGAGATGAGGGCGCGGAGTAGGCATCATCGCCTTCACTTCCCATGGCGACATCACCGTCTTCATCGTGGGCTGCCTCTTCGGAGACTCTTCTCCGCTTGGCTGCCCTGGGATCTCTCATGGCTGCGTAGTAGTTTGGGGTCGAAGATGTATAGTTGACTCGAAGGGTAGGATCGTTAAGATTGCCAAAAAGAAGGAATGCGACAGTAGTCTCCACTAGGGGTTGAGTTAAGGGAGCTTTTGCGACTGCTGATCTGATCAAGCTCAAATGAAACACTTTACTTGCGTCTCAGAATCATGCCGTGCCGGATACGTTATAATTGGGAGCTCATTGGCCTTTTTCTGGATGAGGAAATGGCTTGAATAAAAGCGCAGGGTTCGCAGGGAGTACTGGTATACCTAGGTGTGCTTCCCGAACAGTGATTCCAGGTGCAAGGGGATGTTGACGCTTGTTCGGCAACAAATCGCAATCTCCGTGTTTTACGCGCCTCAGGCGCGATATGGTTTTCCCTTTTAGTGCACACCCCTTGCCGCTTTTTGATCACCTGATTTATTTGATCTATATCAACATGCTCCAGAGCTGAAGCTAGCGTTCCACGGCAGAGAAAAACTTGAGAATATTGCTTACTTAACTACCTAGAGCCTGCATCAGATTCTTTAGGTCACTGAAATCTCGATCCATCTAAGGTTGTACCTAGACGGTAGACTTGTATTTATGAAGCTTCCCAATATATGATAATTATGTATTTTTGACATTCCAGGCGACTAATCACAGTTACTGGACCTAGTTCGTGCATTAAAAAATCTTGTTTGAGGGACTTGACGACCTAAAAGCTTTGAGGAAAGTTGCTAGTGAGCATGCCATTTGTCCCAATGGCCTTTCACACTGCCTCTGCAGACGGTTTTCTTCGTGGTGTTGATGACAGCCAGAAAGAGACCGACAAATTAGGGCATCCTATGCAGGCTAGTGATTACGGCCTTGGTTAACTTGACTAGATGGATTTGCTCACTAATATCACAAGACCTCGGGTACATCCAACATCGCAGACAGACCGGTCTGTGGTGCTTACTTTGGATCTGCTGTTCTATCCGACAAGAGCAATATTTATGCCAATGAATGCTACAGCCAAAGCATAGAGGTATATACCTAGTGTGCTTCTGTTTTGTCCATCTGTGAACAAATAGAGGCAGCTGATATAAATTCTTACCTCACTACGCCCTCTGCGATCGACGGCGAGGGAACTGGTCCTTTCAATTGCCATTACACCCAGATCAATACCATGAAACGCGCTGTTCTGAAGAATGGCATTGGTGTCATTTCCACGTCGTTGATTCGGCCAAGTCCTGCCCACCAACTGATGACCGCACACATCTTCTCTGGAGATGATGCGAGCCAAAAATGAAGGGAATTCACTTCTGTCAGTACGGTCACGACTCACCAGTCATGGCTACCGAACCCAAAATGTAATATAAAACTTCATATAAGCCGGGGTATAATTTTGGGGGGATCAACTCTAGGTAAGAAAAGGCGCCAACCTAGTGGGTTTCAGTCCTTAATCACCTTCACATTCTAGACTAGTCTAGTGTGAGTGATTAGGTACCTGGATAATTACTCGATAGTATTAATACTTTGAATTTTGGATACTGCGCTTTGCCCAATGCCATTGGTGTGTTGTCCAATATACTCAATGTTGCGATCGCGGCTAAAAGCTCGGAATATAAATCTTACTTAGTGCCGGTGACCTAGTCCTGTTGTCGGGTTATATGTAGACGCAAAGTAGTAGCACGCGTCGTGAACATAATTACTTTAATTACCTTAATTGCCGAGAATTGATCTAGCACTTAAATATGGAAGATGAGGCAGATAAGTTCAACTCCAATCCCGGTGAAACAAGCCGCATCTACGTCCAGGCGTCTTTCATCCGAGCCGAGGTTCATTCCCGACCGAGCTCCATGGGGTAATGTTGAGGTTCGCAGCGGACCTTCCCTACTACCTATACCCTATACCCCTAGCTTGCGCCGTTCTTTTATTTTATTCTGTCCTTTTCCCTCTCCCATATACCCCAACATCACACACCATGTCCACTCACCAAATACTCCCGCCAGCGCGGGAAATGACCGACTTCGAACAACACGTCTACGAATGCACATACATGATAGGAAAGAAAGCCGCCGACGTAGTGCGTATACCTGCTCGATCCTTAAGCTTTAGCAACAGCCTGGTCACCACATGAATACCTACTGACAAGCTCAACAGCGCTGGGACGTCAACGCTCAAGAATGCAACCTCCGCTTTGAATCTGCAACCCGCGGTCCACCCACTCAAGTCGCCTTCACTCTCACCATAACACCTTCTCTCAGCAATACACTCGGAAGCCTGCACGGGGGATGCGCTGCGACCCTAATTGATATTCTCTCGACCACAATCTTGTTAGGAGTTTCCACGCCCGGGAAATTCGGGTTCGGTGGCGTGAGCCGGAACTTGAGGTTGACTTATCTCCGGCCCGTGCCCATTGGGACGGAGGCGAGGATTGTGTGTGAGGTTATGCATGTTGGAAAAAGGTTGGCGCTTTTACGGGCGGAGATTCAGAAGGCGGATACTGGGGATGTTTGTGTTGTTGGGGAGCATGAGAAGGCGAATACGGACCCGGAGGTTGATCAGAGGATTTGAGGTATAGACTCATGGACATATATTACGGAACGTATATACTTGATACCCACCTGCTTTGGTGTGATTCAGAATGGCAAATATCATAAAAGAAGGAATGAATGATGATGAGAGACAGGTATATTTGCGCTTGCTACAACCTCCTGTTTAATCTGACTGGGCACTTAAGGCCCGCGGAGGAAAACGAAGAATCAATGAACGACAGAGCATCAAAAATGTCCAAGAGAATATAGTCATCCTAGAATCTAAGCCATAGATCATCCCACGGAAGGATATCTGAATCTACTCCTGAGCAAGCTGCTGGTCCTCACGGAGACCCTCAACAACCAACTCCTCACCAACAGCACGGCGGTAGATATCCCGCACGTCGACTTAAAAAATTGTTAGTATAGCGATTCAGGTGTGCAGTATTAGGCAATTTAGATCCTTACCATTTGTGGTCTCGAAGTGAGATGTGGCATCGTAGCTCTTGGAGATGAAGATGTTGTCACTGGTACCATCCTCCAGAGGCTCGTAGAGAGGAATGGGAGGAGCTTGGAACTTCTCTTCAATGGCGCCGAGGCGCTCAAAGCCTGCCTCGAGCTCCATGTGGGGGTTAGCATCGTTCTCGGCGATGGTCGAGACAATGGCGATGTAGTAGCCCTTGGGGCAAACGTTGTGTGCAGAGGAGACCATGGCAATGTAAATATCTACAAAGATCAGCGAGAGATCTCAAAAGAATGACGGATAATACTGACCGTGCTTGCGTCCGACCTGGGATTGAGGAATAATGAGCTGCAGCGAATCACTGCCATCGGTCTTGTCAATGGGGTGCTTCAAGATGCAGATCGCCTTGAGCAAGTATCCGGTAACGCGGACCTTGCCAGGGAAGTAGGATGGATCGGCAATAATCTTCTTTGTCTTGGTTTCAAACTTCATAACCTCGGCGTTCTCATCGCGATCCTTCATGGTGGCCTTGATACCGGAGACCTTGCCGCCCTCGTACAGCACCTCATCGACGTCGGTGTTCAACATGTAGGTACCGCCGTAGATAGCGGAAAGACGAGCAAAGCCCTGGGGAAGCTCACCCAGACCGTAGAGAGGGTAGATGTATGGGGACTTTCCGTAGCGGGCCATGGAGTTGACGTAGAGGCGAATGCGGTTGATAGCGTCGACAGCCACACCGGGCTGGTTGATGTACTCGTCCGATGGGTACAGAGCCATGGAGTGGCCAACGAAATCACGGGTGTTCTCCTCAAGGCTGAACTTATCGTAGACATCCTTCATGGTAACGGCGGTGATGTTCAGACCTAAGACAGTTAGCTTACTATACCCCTCGGGCAACATTTGCATCACATACCCTGGTGAGTAGCAGGATCCTCCTCCTTGAACTCGCCAACCCACTCAAGGAACTTCTTGGCTCGGCGCTTCTCAAAGAGACCCATGAGAGAAGAGCGCAGAGCTTCACCGGCATCGGAGGGCACCTTGGCCACGGTCGCCTTGGGACCCTTGCCCTGCTGAACATAGCTGCCGGCGATCTGCTTGAACTCGAGGTATCGGGTCACATCGGTGGAAACCAAAATGTTTGTCAACTCTCCGTTGGCCATCAGCAGCTTGGGAACCAAGTCAATGTTCCAGTCGTTGACTCGGCCGTACTTCTTCCAGGGCTCCTCCCCGGCGGGAACATTGCCGTACTTCTTGAACAACTGCAGAGGCGGTCAGTAGGGACCCTTTCTCGCTCCATTTAGCTGGCATACTGTTTCAATGTTGACGGAGGCTGCCTCTCTAGAGCCATTGTTAGCTATCTTCCATCAGTGACGTTGTACGAAGCTCCATTTACTTACCCTCCGTAGTGGTCATTGCGGTCGATGTGGAGGACCTTGTTACCCTTGACACTCAAAACACTAAGACGAAGAAGCAAAGGTCAGCAATAGTCACAAGGCATGGCTTATCTTAGGTTACTTACCCAGACAGAACACACTCGGTCAAACCTGCGCGAGAAGTTGGTCAGCGTTGGGGAGGTGTGGAATGGCGGGGTAGCAACGTACCAGTGCCGAGCACCACGACATCATATTCGGGCGCGATATCATCCATAGTGGATATAGTGGGAGGATATTGAGGGTAAGATGGATACAAAAGGGAAGGGAGTATGCCGGAGGCAAAAAGGGAAAAAGAAAGGTTTCTCCTGGTATCTTGTCCCCGCGGATCAACAGAAGCGGTAAGAAGGGGAGACTATTTGACGGGGCCCACCACTAGTGACTTAGTTTACCTCATTCACGGAGCAGATTCTCTACAAGGCCCCCTTTCCCAACCTATAGGCATCTAGATTTATAGATTAAGCCCCTAGGTCTATAATTATCTCCTCCCTCCTCTCTTAAGACCCCCTGAATGGGTTTATGAATAACCACATTGCAATGTCTTGATTACAAGACCAGACAAGCTTCCAAGATAGGCATCGCGTTGTTGATATTTTACATGAAAAAAAAGTATATAGAAAACACAATGAAAGATCAACCAGAATATTGCTACAAATTCCACATGGTTCTCAACCATATCTCACAGCTGTGATTGGAACGACTTCACCTTAAGGCTTGGAGGCTTTGATCTCAGCCTCAGCCTCAGGGGCCTCCATGGCATCTTCATACTCCGGGCGAGCTCCCTGCTCATACAGACGCTGTGCCTCCTCCCAAGCGTACCAGCGCTCACGCAACACATGTTTGATGCTCTTCATGGTAATCACGATCTAAAGAAACGGATTGATTAGCAAACCAAGCTCCGAAGACACACAGAGGGGAATGATCCAGGCAGGCCATTGGAATCAAGAAATTATGTCTTGTTGTGGCGAGGGAAGACTGATAAGGGCTGCCACGAATAGAGGAGAACTTACAGTCTTGTCCCGGCCTTCGGCCTCGTGCTCTCCGTATCCAGCCTTCAGACGATCTCTCTCCATGTTGGAGGTAGCGATACGGTTGCGTTCCTTAATGCAGACCCACCAAAGTTTGTGAAGATCGTCCCAGCTCTTGTCGCGGAGTTCGGTAACAGCCCATGAGCGACCTAAGAGTCGGAAGTAAGCACTTACTTGTACAAGCAATAAGAAGACACGGAAGAATGAGTTCACTCACCGTGAGCCATATCGAAGTCCGGGACACTGATGGCCTCACGCGATGGAGGGAAGAATCCCCAAAGTCCATGGTCGGGGTTCTTGGGCCGCGGAGGCAGGTTCTCGGAGGACACAGGTTTCGGCAATGGGTATTTGGAAACGCCAAGTTTGAATCGTGGGCCAGTGCGATGAATGGCTGATACGGCCCGGACTCGGTTCAAGTCGCGTCCTCGCTCACGGCCAGCGGCAACGGGAGTCGTGGAGAAGCTCGAGGATTGGGATCGAGGCGTGAAATGGAGGGAGGGTGCTAGGTATGGCGGAGGCAATTCAGCCAGGGGAAAGCCCCCGTACTTGGCCAAACGAGCGACAGCTGGCCGATGCATGGTGTTGGAATTGACGACTGCAGGGGAAATGCAAGATGAACGGAGATGCTTTTTTTCGGGCTCAACGGACGGTCACGTGCACACCATCCAAGTGACGCTTTGCTACAATGCAAGATACAGCGATGTTTTATTTGATTCCCGCTACTGTAACGCTTCAAAATTATCGCTTGTTTTGTCTAAAAGATAGATTCATACGTTCTTCCTATCCGACAAGGACATCTGATTCGTGATACCTTGGGGCTGCTTGTGCTGCCCATAACATCCGCGCGCCTAATTACCCAATCGATTTGCTCCACCTCCAGGCGGAGCAGTGCCGCATCAAGTTGGAGAGGGCTTTCATGGTGGACTACCATCACTCCACGGATACTGCGTCGGTTTGATATTCTACCGTTTCTAATCCCCGGACGAGTCTCGGAAAAGTTCTGGGATCGTCTCTCTCAACCTTGTCCCCGTTACCTCAACTATGAATCGACCAGGTTCGTTAATTTCTTCGTTACCCTCCGAGCCCTCGTCCCCGGTCTGCCCCCGCTATAGAGAAAAATGCCATGGCACCCCGGCAGAGCCTCCTTTATGGATTCGGATGGAAAATGGGTGTTTGCCCGCCCAGTATAGAACCATAAAGGACGTTTATACTCCAATGGCAGTTTGTGTTCAAGACAGTTCCACCATATGCGACCGAGACATTTTCGCAGGGATCTCTGGACACATTCCTGGGCTGAGCCGAAGCATGAGCACGATTTGAGACCGCGTAAATCTTGCTAACTCCTTGTTCTCCCGTGCTAGGATCTGGTCCACAGCCGCTACGAGGCATGTCCGGATTCCCCGCGCCGCAGCAAGCACAAGCCCGAAACGCAACATTGGCCTCCACGCGATTGCCAAACGGAAAATTGGGTACGTCGTCTTCGGGCTCGTGATGAATTGCGTTGTTAGGACCGGAGCTATGGGTGGATGCTAATACGTGGGGTGCTGATCTAGGTGGCGCAGCGAATTGGAACTTCAATCTGCCTGTGAGCGGAACTCCCACTCTACAAACCAACCAGCAACGAAATATGGGAACTATGGGCAGCTTTGCGCAGAGCTTGAGTGGTTCTCAACCAGCAACACCGCTAGATCTCTCGTGAGTGAAATCCTGGTCGATTAAACAAATGACTTCAATCTGGAGTGGTCTCCAATGCATTATTCTCGAGAAACTGACATTGATTGTGCCTTCAGCGAATTCCCTTCACTTTCAGGCGCGCCCCAGCAGTCACAATCTCAGAACCCCGGGCAACTCGTTTGGGCCAACGCAAGTCAACGAGCCGCACAACATACCCCCGTTCAGAGACAGCAGCACCTTCCTACGTCGCAACCCCCTTCTCGAACCTCCCAAACTCAACAGCATCCCGTACAGCAGCCGTCGCAAGCCCCTCATGATGACATGTTTCCTTCTGCCGCCCAGTTCACCAATCGACTGGATGATTTCAGGAATGGTGGGCAAGGAATTAGTAGCCAGCTAGGAGCCGGAAGTCAGCCTCAGACGGGCAACATCGAGGAATTCCCTCCGTTGGGTCGAAACGTTGCTGCTGAGATCGGCCAAGATCGTCGGAGCTCATTGCTGCAGGGTACTGCGTTTGGAAGCTACAATACCAGTATGTACCGGCGTTCCCCGTTGTTGTGCGGGAAAATGTATAGGCGAAAAGGATTAGCTGACTATAATATGCAGGTATTGGAACATCGCGGTCGCCCGTTAACCAAGGGCCCAATGGGGTCTTGGGGCAGGAGAAGGAGGTAGGTAGATCGGCGATCGTCTTTCCCAGGCCCCGCACTCACCGACACTACAGGACTTGAACAACACCCTGATGTCGGGTCAACGCAACTTCAGCGACCCGCAACAATTGCAGCAAAGGCAACAACAGGCCGACGGCCAGGATGTTTCGGTGGTCGCAGGTGCTCAAAGTGCAGAACAACCACCTCTCGCACAAATGAGTGAGCTTGACCGATTCGGCCTGGCCGGCCTGTTGCGCATGATCCATAGCGAAAGCCCCGACGTGGCCAGTTTGGCTGTTGGTCAAGATTTGATGACCCTTGGCCTGGACTTGAATCAGCCTGAGTATGCGCGCCCGTTTAGAACCCACTGGCGACTCTAGCTAATGAATCCTCACGTGCCTTAGACCTCTCCACACCTCCTTCGCATCTCCATTCGTGTCATCCATGTCTGCGGTACCGCTGGAACAGGATTTCTCTCTCCCCTCTTGCTACAACGTTGCAAACATCCAAGCCCTACAGTCCCGAATCCCTGGGTTTAGCGACGAGACCCTCTTTTACATCTTCTACAGCATGCCCCGAGACATCATGCAAGAGCTGGTCGCAGAAGAATTGATGACTCGCAAATGGCGGTATCACAAGCTGGAGCGGTGTTGGCTGACTCGTGATGAGACGTATCCTGGCCCTGTTGATGTGGAACGGGGTGTAAGCGAACGTGGCGTGTATCTCCTGTGGGATCCTGCCACCTGGAAGAAAGTTCGGGTATGCCATTCCTCATTCGGACCGAGAAATTGAATATTATATATGCTGACTATCTTTTCATAGCGTGATTTTATCCTTCGGTATGAGGATTTGGACAACCGGCTGGAATCCAACCGGATCGTCCCTCGTGGAATTAGTCAGGCACATCATGCTTCATAATTGGAATTGACGTGAATATGGCTCGGGTCAGTCCTTTGTTCAATCAATGGTGTTAGGCTGTCTGTTTTCTGTAATGTTGCTCTACGGGTGGCCTAAAGTACAGTGTCGTTCGGGATATGGGCGTGTTGATTTACCGGGAAAACTAAATGGGCTACATGGGAAACCAAGTCATGATCTTACTCGGATGGCTTTTATGACCTTGTCAGATTTGTATTAAACGTTCTGGATTCGGACTTTCTGCTCAGTGTGCCTATGTATCTCTGGCACGTTACCTTAACAAGTAGCTATATCCTCCCAAGACTTAGCATGCTGCAGGCTTCTGCGCCGTTGAAAGGATCGCCACCCACTCCCCAGGTACCTCGCCATCTTCTCCGTAGGCGCCGGCCATATACTTCTCCAAAGCCGGTTTAACCTTGTCCTTGTTCTCCTCTTGCATATCTTCCGACCAGCAGCACTTCATCAACAGAGGCAACATAAACATGGTCATCTCCACAAACTCAGCCACTGAAAAGGAGATGTATTTCGTGACAGCGTTGACTTTGATATCACGGTAGCCTCGGTCTCTGAGCTGGGATTCAATCCATGTCACAGAGTTCCATTGACCCTTGCCTATCATGCCCAGGAACTCTTCGGCTGTCGGCCATGGTAGTTCGTTGGATATTGTTGAAATTGCCTTTCCAGCCTCCAATAGCCAGCCCGCTGAATGATTACCATTAGTTTATATTCCGCTGATATACTCGTATAGCAGCAACTTTACTCACGCTCGATCCAAGTAGCGAAGGCAATTGTTCCCCCTGGCTGCAAGATGCGGGTTGATTCTATAGTCAGGATCGTTAGATCACATCAGATAAGAGAGAGGGTGAGCAAATTTACCATCCAAGGCCTCCAAGCCTCGGGGAAGGGCCATAAAGGCTAATAAACATATAATTATGTGAGTTAAGGACCAGTCACCTGTGAAAAACATGACGATGGAGTATGTACACACCAAAAGCCGTGTAGACGTGTGAAAAGTGCTCCAATGGCAGCTTTGTGTCTTGCGCATCAATAGTCTTAACCTCTGCATTAAGCCATTTTTCGCTGTCTATCCGGCGTCGAGTATACTCTAGCATTCCGTCCGAAAAGTCGCCACATGTCAGCTGCCATCTGGCTTTAACTTGCTCGTCCAACTCGTGATGAAGGACACTGGAGATGACTCCAGTACCGCAAGCGTTGTCAAGAACCACTAACGGGCGGCCTTGGTGCGACTTTGAGTCAGCTACCACACCACTCTGGTCGACGAGAAGTTGGGCGAATTGTCCGGTAGCCCTTTCACCGAGTCTGTAGGCTCTGATAAACTTGTCGTCTTTGAAGAGGATGTTCCAGTCCGGGGTATCTTGGGCCATGGTTGACTTTTATAGATGAAGTTGGGATTAATGTATAGAATGGGTTTCTAGCCCTGGACTGTGTTTTGAAGACTGAAGGTGATATGGAATCGAATTCATTCTGGACTTCGAAGGTTCAAGCGGTGCTTTTATATGTTTGAAATGGGCCATGGCCAGCCAGTTGGGGAGGCTTTCGATTCCATCTTGCTAGGCACAGGAGTGAAAAGTGTCCGAGAATGTCTCCGCGAAGTATGTAAATCGGGCTGAATGCTTCCAATAACAAAGAGAAAGCGCCAAATATGATATCATTGAATGGAAAAGGCTGGAATTATTGGACCACCTGTCTACCTTGGTAGCAAAGTTTGGATTGAGTGCATTAGTGCTGATAAATTAGATGAGGCAATTAGACGGAGACATTTACCAGGAAAGTGTCCGGGGTATACACTTTGAGTTCACGTGACCTGTATGATTATGCTTACATCACCCCAACGCTAGTGCAAAACGGGCAAACCATAAACACCTGATTTGCGGGCAAAACAACAATCGCGCCCCTCTTCATCTCCTCCGACCTTAGATGCACTCCGCCTAGCGAGCCGACTCGCTGTCGCAATCATGAGGATCACAGAGATTGTGATTGACGTACGTCGCCGTATTCCATTCTTCCCGCGCTTTGCTAATTGATCTGTTCCAGGGCTTCAAATCGTACGCTGTGCGTACGGTTATCTCGGGATGGTGCGCAAACTATCCCCCTCTTCGGACGACAAGAGCGAAGGCATGATCGCAATGAGGATGAGCTAACAACATACTCCAGGGATGAATCATTCAACTCCATTACCGGTCTGAACGGTAGTGGTAAATCCAACATCCTCGATGCCATTTGTTTCGTCCTCGGTATCACCAACATGAGCACTGTCCGAGCGCAAAACCTCCAAGACCTTATTTACAAGCGCGGTCAAGCCGGTGTGACCAAGGCTAGCGTGACCATTGTTTTCGACAACCGCGACACCTCCAAATCTCCGATCGGTTTCGAAGAGTATGCGAACATCTCCGTCACCCGCCAGATTGTGCTGGGCGGTACCAGCAAATACTTGATCAACGGTCATCGCGCACAACAGCAAACCGTCCAGAATCTGTTCCAGAGTGTCCAGCTAAACATCAACAACCCCAACTTCCTGATCATGCAAGGTCGTATCACCAAGGTGTTGAATATGAAGGCAGTTGAGATCCTGTCAATGATTGAGGAAGCGGCTGGCACACGAATGTTCGAGGATCGACGAGAGAAGGCGATTAAGACAATGAGCAAGAAGGAGTTGAAGCTGCGCGAGATTGAAGAGCTTCTCAAGGAAGAAATTGAGCCCAAGCTGGAGAAGCTCCGGTCTGAAAAGCGTGCATTCCTCGACTTTCAACAAACACAAAATGACTTAGAACGTTTGACTCGACTTGTTGTGGCACACGACTATGTGCGGGGCGGGGAGAGGCTGCGCGTTGCAGGTGAGGAGTGTGACAGCAAGAGGGACACTGTACAGGCATTGGAGGAGAATGCAATCAAGCTGAAGAGCGAGATTGCACACTTGGAGGAGGATGTCAAGCGAGTCCGGTCTGCGCGCGACAAGGAGCTCCGGAAAGGCGGCAAGTTCCAAGGTCTCGAAGACGAAGTCAAGAACCACTCACATGACTTGGTCCGGTTGACGACTGTATTTGATTTGAAGAACTCTAGCATGGATGAGGAGAAGGAAAAGCGCAAGGCCATGCAAAAATCTGTCAGTGAGCTCGAGAAGGCACTGAAGGAAAAGCGGAAGATCTACGACAAGCTGCAGGCCAAGTATGATTCCGCTAAAGCTGAGCTCGATGCGCAGAACGTTGAGGTGGAACAGAAGGAGGAATTGCTCCAAACCTTGCAGACAGGTGTTGCCTCGAAGGAGGGACAGGAGAGCGGGTACCAGGGACAATTACAAGATGCACGAAACCGGGCCAGTAATGCCTCCACAGAGCAAGAACAAGCGAAACTCAAGATTGCTCATCTTGAGAAGAGAATCAAGGAGGAGGAACCGCGTGCGAAGAAGGCCAAGGAACAAAATCAAGGCCTTTTGAAAGACCTGGAGGGTCTCAAGGCCCAAGCTAAGAAGCTTGAGTCAGAGCTCACTCGTCTTGGCTTTGAGCCCGGTAAAGAGGAGCAGATCTACCAAGAACAGTCCCAGCTACAGCGCGATATCCGAGATCTTCGCCAGCGGGCTGATGGCCTCCGACGAAAGGTGGCGAACGTTGATTTTAACTACGCCGATCCCCACCCCAACTTTGACCGTTCAAAGGTTAAAGGTCTGGTTGCTCAACTGTTTACGTTGAACAAGGATCAAGTCCCAGCTGCTACTGCTCTCGAGATATGTGCCGGTGGTCGCCTGTACAACGTTGTGGTCGACTCCGCTGAGACCGGTACTCAGCTGCTCCAGAAAGGAAAGCTGCGCAAACGTGTGACGATTATTCCTTTGAACAAGATCGCGGCATTCAAGGCCTCCGTAGAGAAGATTGGAGCTGCTCAGAATCTTGCTCCGGGCAAAGTGGATCTTGCTTTGTCCTTGATCGGATACGATGAGGACGTGCTTGCTGCGATGAACTATGTCTTCGGCAACACACTCATCTGCAATGATGCCGATACGGCCAAGAAGGTAACATTCGATCCTTCTGTGCGAATGAAGAGTGTCACCCTTGAGGGCGATGTCTACGACCCCTCTGGTACCCTCTCTGGTGGAAGTGCTCCCAACTCTAGTGGCGTGCTTGTAACCCTACAGAAGCTCAATGAGATCACCAAGGAACTGAGGAGCAAGGAGCGCCAGCTTGCCACTCTGGAAGAAAACATGAACAAAGAACGCAAGAAGCTCGATGCGGTTCGATCAATTAAGCAAGACCTGGATCTCAAGACTCACGAGATCAAGCTCACAGAGGAGCAAATCAACAGCAACTCCTCCTCTTCTATTATCCAGGCCGTCGAAGAGATGAAAGTAAATATCGAGCAGCTGAAGAACGATATTGCCAATGCCAAGACTCGTCAAGCCGAAGCATCTAAGGATATCAAGCGCATTGAAAAGGATATGAGCGAGTTTAGCAACAACAAGGATAGCAAGCTGGAAGAGCTTCAGAATTCACTCAATACTCTCAAGAAGGGCCTCACCAAGAATTCCGCTTCTGTGAAGGAGCTCCAGAAGGAGCTCCAGTCCTCTCGCCTGGACTCTGAACAGGCTGGAAGTGATCTTTCAGCAGCTGAGGAGCAGTTGACCGAGTCAGAAACCACATTAAAGGCCCAGGCCGAAGAAATCGACTCTTTGCAGCGAGAACAGACACGGCTCAAGGACGCTCATGATATCGCTCAAGCACATCTTGAGGATGAGAGGGCTAAGCTAACTGGGTTTGATGAAGAGCTCGCTGAGCTTGATGCCGCAATCAAGAGCAAATCATCGCAGATCACCGAGGAGGGTCTGGAGATGCAGAAGCTTGGTCACCAGCTCGAGAAACTCCAGAAAGACCAACATGGCGCCTCTCAGGCTGTCGCTCATATGGAGCAAGAGCATGAGTGGATTACGGATGAGAAGGAGCAGTTTGGTCGCGCCAATACGCCATACCACTTCCAGAGCCAAAACATCGCCGAGTGCAAGTCCACACTGCGCAACTTGACCGAGCGTTCCCAGGGCATGAAAAAGAAGATCAACCCGAAGGTCATGAACATGATCGACAGCGTCGAGAAGAAGGAGGCCGCTCTCAAAAACATGATGAGAACTGTTATTCGCGACAAGAGCAAGATCGAGGAAACCATCCTCAACCTTAATGAGTACAAGAAGGAGGCTCTGCACAAGACCTGGGTCAAGGTCAATGGTGACTTCGGAAAAATCTTCGAGGAGCTTCTGCCCGGTAGCTTTGCCAAGCTGGACCCGCCTGAGGGCAAGGATATCACAGACGGTCTGGAGGTCAAGGTGTCTCTGGGTAAAGTCTGGAAGCAGAGCTTGACAGAGTTGAGTGGTGGACAACGGTATGTCTCTCACAAGTTGCCCTTTATCCCCACATTTTGGAAACTAACTTCAATTAAGGTCCCTTGTCGCCTTATCTCTGATCATGGCCCTCTTGCAATTCAAGCCCGCTCCGATGTACATTCTCGACGAGGTTGACGCCGCGTTGGATCTGTCCCACACACAAAACATCGGACGACTAATCAAGACTCGGTTCAAGGGATCCCAGTTCATTGTTGTCTCCCTCAAGGACGGCATGTTCCAGAATGCCAACCGTATCTTCCGCACCCGGTTCAGCGAAGGTACTAGTATTGTCCAGTCACTGACCGCTGCTGACATGAAATAAACATGAGAATGTGTTTATTAATGATCCATTTGTCTTTTTTTGTATTGGTCTAGCCTGGCGCGAAGCATTTACTATTCCACGGCTCATTGGTCTGTGGCAGCTGGTGTTATGTGGTTTCGAGTGTTTGGTCTGGCTTCTTGGTTGGGAAGGGATACTGGTTCATGATCTATGCATGATGAAGGCTTTGTTATTTTTTCTTGCACAAGACTTTAGTTACTCCTTAGAGGTGAATTAAGATTCATGTGAATTCCTGCAAATTGCTTTCTTCACTTTTTACTTGAATATATGTGAATCTGAATTCAGCTGCAGCTGTTATATCGTGAGCTGCAACAGTATGCCCAAGCGATTCGAACGTACGGAGTACATGTGCTTAAATGGCCCAGACAACTGGCTGGATATGACGTATTGATCAGAAATGTGGTGGTGAAATCAAACTTCGAAAACAGGCAGTCAATGTACTTCAAGCCTTAGAATCTCTTAATTCATCAAGTCTTCAGGTCAATATCCTATTCAATCCTCGAAGTGGTTACTATATAGTGATTAGGTAGTCAAGGTTTCAAGGCTATTTCTATATGAATCTAGAAACATTAAAGAACAAAGCAAGCATCAATTTTGTAATTTCGGAGCCTAGGCACGTGCACCGAAATCGCTCCGAATCTTTCCATAGTCATAACCATCGCTCTTTGAAGTCAACTCAAGAGCACTCAAGAGCACCTTGTACCTGCTCTCGCCCCCGGCCCGGACTTCATTGTTCAAACGCTTCCCGAGGTCGGCCAAATCCACATGACCTCCTGCCCAACCCGGAATTACTCCGCCTTCGCCCGCACTGCTTCGACTCAACCAGACAACCTTCAGGGCGCCACCCGACACAATGCACGACGATGAGCCTTCGCTCAACATTCCCTCGCTCTTGACATTAGCAGTCGTTTCCTACTTCGTGCTTCGATGGTTCTTTAACCGCGATGAGAGTTCCAGCGGAGGCCGCCCCCGCGGCCGTGGCAACGTTGTTGATCCAGCCCAAGTGGAACAGATCGCCCAGATGTTCCCTCAGCTAAGCACTCGCGATATCATGTGGGACTTGCAGCGCAATGGTGGCAGTGTTGCGGCGACAACAGAACGAATCCTAGCCGGGCGGGGCCTGGAAACGGTACGTGTTGCGACGCTGATGCTATCATTTATGATCCCCTATTCCTCCAGTCTACCCTAACATTCGTCGGAAATTGTCGCTGTACTCTTGTGGTTTATACTGACGCTTTTAATTTTTAGCCTCCCCCGTCATTCCAACCCCAGGTCGTAATGCCCCGCGGGCATGCCCCAGTCCCGGCTACGTCAACAGCCACATCATCTAAGGCGGATGGACAGGACTTGATCTCCCGATATAATCTCAGCGCGAGAATCAGCGCTGAAAAAGAAGAATCCCAGTCGCCTGCCTCCACAAGCGCTTGGGCGCAGAACAAAGAAGAGCGACAGCGTCTGCTTCAAAAACGCCGAGACGAGATGATCCTGGCCGCACGAAGGAAGATGATGGAGAAGGGCAAGAGCCTAGCCCAATGAGTTGGATCTCCATCTTTTTAAATAATTGCACCATCTCCATCTTGGGTCCTTTCGACAAAACCCCCCCCCAGACCTATGTTTCTGTTGGACATCTCCCACTCATTCACGGCGTGCGGATGTTCTCCCCACTTTCGTTTTGTATTAGAGCGTTTCGCATGCTGTATGGTGTTAGGAAAATTGGAATAGCTTTGCTTTGAATCACTGGTTTTTCATGAGACCAGGAAAGTCGGGTATATGAGTCTATATACATTGAATATTCGTCCGGGGGCATTGATCCACGTCGCATATGCACCTTAAACGCCAAAGAAGAAATCGTAAGATCGCCCAATATAAAATCCTCCATGCAACGTTTAAAACTCCATGTAATCCTCTTCGTCTTGGGTACCGTTGTACCCGCCATTTGCTCGCTGCTCGGCCAGCTGTTCTCGCCGAGCTTGCTCTTTTGATGCTCCGATTTTCCTAATCGTTCAGTCAGTATAAATAATCTCCTGGAGTCCTTTTCGTCATGTATGTCATGTCATACCGGAGATTATCAACTACGCCCATCAGGAATCCACGTTCCTCACCCAACTCCATTGCACCAACACCTGTAAGCGCGACTCCGCCACCACCAGTAGCAGCAGCATCCAGAACATCCACACCAGATCTCATCTTTGACATGCGCACCTCGCGCAAGTCCTTCAATAACCGCCGGATTTGATCCGGGTCCATAAGGTCATCACTCGCGGCATCAAGTAGCATATTCCCGACCTCAATCCAATGAAACGGCAACGCAGGAACCTCTCCCGAAGAAGTTCTCGCCTGCGCAGTATTATGTGGCAAGAATGGCGGCGCAGCGAAATATCTCTCCCCGTCCGGTGTGTATTGTGGTCGAGCTGTAGGTTCCAGTCCATGCTCATGCATACTAGGCTGGCCTGGGAGCGGGGGCGGAGGCGAGAAAGCATGCTTATAGTCCTGATGTTGAGACTCGACTTCAAGAATCAGACTGAGAGGTTCTGGATGTAGCCATGTGGGGGGTATAATGTTTGCACGACGTTGACGTTTAAGAAGCAGCGCGAGCCAGAGGGGAAGGGAGGCACGACGGGGTGGAGCGAGAGGTTCGACAGGGCCCTGGATGAGTCAATTAGTATTCTTAGGCTGTAAAAGCTCGAAACTGGTATTTACCACTTACTCCTAGTAATTCCAGGCCCTCGAGACGCTGTCGGGGTACAATGGTCACCATCTCCATTTCCGCCAGAAAGGCGATTTCCGAGGGCGCAATGCCCTGTGGGAAAGGGAAGGCCATTAAAGCGTCACGACAATGAATGGACACCGTGCGTGTAATAACAGTGAATTGACAAATATCCAGGCGTTTACGCCGTCAATGCGGCATGTTCGTCTCGTTGCGGGATCAAATCGCGTCTCGGTGATTGAAATGTGTTTGGCGTGTTTGCAACTCAAATGGAGTAAGTAGCTCCTCGTTTACGTAGTTCTTTTCCACCCCCCAATTCCAAACTTCAGCTATTCGAGCTCCGTACCTGCTCTTAAGCTTCGATTCGAAGCTTGGAACAAGATGGTTACTGCTCTCGAGTCAAACCTGAGCCGCGCCGCGCGCTACTCAATCCCATTCGCGCTGGTGTTCATCCCGCTCTGGAGGACAAAAGTCCAAGCCGAAGTCCCCGAACCATACCTGGACGAGGTATTCCATGTCCCCCAGGCACAAGCTTACTGGGCACACCAGTGGACACATTGGGATCCTAAAATTACTACTCCGCCTGGCTTGTACCTATGGTCCTATCTGCTATGCGCCGCGTTGCTCACCCTCCGCGGGTCTCCGACGAAGCTCACCACCGAAGCCCTCCGCACGACCAATGTCGCCACTACGGCTGTGTTCCTACCCTGGAGACTGCAGACGCTTTCCGACACTGTGCACAATGTGAGGAACAACCGGACTATGGGCGCGTGGCTTAGCCATTCCGTCTTGAATATTTGCTTGTTCCCGCCGCTGTTCTTTTTCTCCGGTCTTTACTATACCGATATCCTTGCTCTCTTGGTTGTGATCGAGGCGTATAACTGGGACTTGAAGAGAACTGCAGGAACGGGCTTTACTGCTTTCTTCTCCACGTTGGGATTCCTTGGTTTTGGTCTTGCTGCGCTTGCTTGCCGACAGACGAACATCTTTTGGGTCTCGGTATTTTTGGGTGGACTGCAGGTTGTTCGCAAAATTCGTGGTTCTTCTGAGGCATGCAAATCGTCTGGACTCTCAGATATTGTGAAGGGTGGTCTGCAGAATGAGATCTACGATCCTCTTATCACGGAGGCTTCCTTAGAAGGTATGTGTGATTGGGCTTATTTTCCGTTGACTGTACTAATTGAACGGTTAGATTATTTCAAAACTGCCATCTCCTATGCTACTGCTGGCCTCAGGAACCCACTCGCTACCGTGGCTTCGGTCATACCATACATGATTATTCTTGGAGCTTTTGGTGCTTTCGTTTTTTGGAATGACGGTGTGGTGCTTGGTGGGTTATCCCTACTCCTATTTAGATAATCAAATTGGAAATCTCAAGCTAACAGCTCTGTAGGTCACAAGGAGTTCCACACGGCCGGTATCCACTTGGCCCAGATGCTCTACATTTGGCCATATTTTGCCTTTTTCTCTTGGCCACTGCTTATCATCCCCGTGGCCAATATCATTCTTCCCGCGACCTTCTTGCCCAAATATCTCAACTATGGCTTCCCGGAGAAGCAGAGACGACTTCCAAAGCTCCTCGCTGTCCTGCTTGTCCTTCCAATCATGCTTGCCATCGTCCATTTTAATACGATCGTGCACCCTTTCACCTTGGCCGATAACCGACACTATGTCTTCTATGTGTTCCGCCTTCTCCTAGGTATCCACCCTGCTGTGAAGTATGCAGCCGTTCTGGTTTACTTTTTTTGTGGATGGGCCGTTATCTCCGCCTTTGGTTTCACTATTGTTCAGGCACCGCCTCGGTTGCTGCGAATCCCCCAGGCTCCAGCTCCAGCCCCAACACCCGCACCAGCTGCTCCAGCCACAGAGCAGGCCCAAGGAAACAGAAAAACACGCCGAGCCAACGAAAAGTCGGCCGCCAAGAAGGACCAGCAGCCAAAATCAAAGCCGAAGTCCAACTCGAAACCGAAATCGAACCAGCCCGAGCCTATGTCCCCTGAGGCATATGCCAGGGTTCAGGAAGGTCTAATCAAGCGTCGCAAGGAACAGCATGGCGCTCCACGTGTCAGCTTCGTCCTTGTGTGGCTCGCAGCGACCACCCTGTCCCTTGTCACAGCTCCCCTCGTTGAACCTCGTTACTTCATCATCCCTTGGGTAATGTGGCGCCTGCATCTTCCAGCCATGCCGAGCCTTGCGGTATTCCGGAAGCAGCGTCCTCAAACCGAACAGGACAGAGAAATTAATGACCTGGCTACTAACGCTCCCAAGTTTGTTGAGACAGTTTGGTTCATGGTTATTAATGCCGTGACCGGATATTTGTTCTTATACAAGGGCTTTGAGTGGCCCCAGGAGCCTGGCAAGATCCAGCGGTTCATGTGGTAGTTTCCACTGCTGGAAATTCTATTTCATCTAGATACATGTACAATAGTTCGAAATGTAATTATATTCTACCGAAAGTCCTCAGTAGTCTCGTCCCACCTCTGAGCTGCTACAGACTTTGTCTCACCGAAAGAAGAGATGCCCTTGTCAGAGCACCAGAAATATGATATCTGTGTTTTGTTCTTCCATGCTGATCGTGATAAAGAGGTGCACAGACGACGAAAGCGTCCCCAACCAGCTGTGCCCATCGAGAGCAAGATATTGTATAGTCTCTGATAGTCCGACTTCAACAACAAAGCTTTGCCTTGTATTAGTCAAGGCTGGATCCTGGCCCAGCTGATATTATGGCACATTTTCAAGAAAACTGCTGATTGTGAGACCTCGGGAGGGAAAGAGAATAGTCTCGGGCATCGAGAAAAATTAAATCGTTGGCAACAGGAGCTAGACGTTTCACCTCTTCGTCCTGCACGGTTAACTCTCTTCCTCAATCAATGTACAAACCCAATTAGGTATGCCACCGATAGGTCTGAGGATGTAAGTGGCAGGCTTGTAAACTTCGAGGTGGGTAGCAGCTGGAGATAGTCATGAAAATTTCCAAGACGAGCCTGCACCAAGACGAGAGAGGGAATAACTGATAGTTATTATCAAATACATACCCTGGTACGTACACATGATTACTCACATTAAGCTACACAGAGGCCTGGTTATATGGTTACTGTACCTAGTGCGAAGGTGATTCAGGAGATATCCATCAAATTGCCGTTTCTTATATAGGGTTGAAATGAAGCGTTATCTTGATGTTCTAAAATACCTGGGAAAGCAAGTAGTATTTTGTCTGGATTGCAGTTATTACATGACATCAAATGTGTGTTCACTCAAAAGTCTCCCCTCTTCAACATGAACCTGGAAAGAAGACTCCGGATCGATAGAGGTCAACAGAAAAAAACATATGACCGTAAGAACCGTATAACATGAAATCTCACAGCGATAAATATAGCGTTGCAACAAATAAAATCTTTAGTTTAGAGTTCAGAAAGACAGAAAATCAAGTACTCCAGCGACTCCAATTAAGATCTGGCCATTTCCCGCTCCCAAGATTTCGAGTGCGAGTGAATGTGATGTTGTAGCATACTGGGTTAGGCGAATCCCAAGCTGTACGACGCATAAAGGGTGAAAAAAGGCCATGTCCGTGATCAGGGACTCTCGAGCCAGCTTCATCAAAAAAGTTTCTCAGCCATTTCTCATCCTCACTCTCTTCTGGGAAAGGGACGGGCTTCAGTCTTGTGGACTTGTCTTGCAATACGAACTTATAATGATTAAGCACAATGAGCTCCTGAGTTTTTTGAACCACCGAGAGACGAGTGGTAATTTTCAACCATAGAGATGGATGACTCAGGATAGAACAGCGATGAACAAAGGATTGTCCTATATAGGAAAATACCTTGCTGTAATCATATTGTGACGTACTAGGGTCGCGTTTTTGAGCGGCATTAATGGTTTCTGTCAAGCGAATCTTGTCCGGAAATGTGATGGTAAGACAAGGGCAGAGATCGACCTCTCCAGCAAAGGGCATGCAACATTGAATATTTCTCTTTGGGGATATAATCAAAGGCAGTAAGCCCCATTTGGAACGTGGATGAGGTCTCCAGCATTCGCTACAGTATTCCCATCGTCCTCGAGTCGACGAAGTAGTTGTATTGTGGGCTTTCGTTCGAGTTTCCGATTAGGGCAAAGCATGACTCGTTTTTCGAGTGGGATAAGCTGAGCAAGCCGCTTTCGATCTTCAAATGCGAAGAAATGCTTACAGGTGAGTACGAAACAAATTCGATCTGGAATCGATAGGTACAGGAGAACCATTAGGACTATTTCCGGAGGAAGTCTCAGGATATCAGCAGGCCTTGACTGAAATCGGGAGAGTATGAATCGCTTCATGGTGGGGATTTTAATAATTTTGGGTATTGTGTGTTGCGCAGAGTACAATGTTTCTTCTTTTTCATGAATGTGACAAGACTCACAAAGACTAGACTTACTAAACCATTTTCGGGATGTTTTTCGTCATCATCCATTCCAAGTTGCGAATATGGCCAGAAGAGGAATCGGGGGAAGTTTAGTTTATACTTTTACGTTAGATCCGAATGGCGTAAGGAAGAATCAAATAAGAAATTGAAATATAAGTGGCCATGCCAGGGATCGAATGTGGGATCTTTGGAAACTAAATGTCCTCGCTCGAAATTTAGAAATCCTCAATTATATACGACGTCACATACATAGCAAGATTCCCAGATTGCAAACCTAGCCACAACCTTTTCAACCCCAACATAAAGCATGTTTCATCAAATCAAAGCTTATATTCATAGAGTAGATCACCGCCTATCTCTAGATTAAATATCAAAGTGATATATCCACAGGAAGTGGGTCCAAATCCCTAAAAACGCTCAATTTATTAGCTCGGTTCCTTTATAGTTTTTTTTTTTAGAGGAAAGTAAGCAAGCCCCCCCCCGATGGCCTAGTGGTAATGAGTGTCAAATCAGGTGATTCTGACGTGATCCATAACCCTAACCGCCTGGCGGACCAACATGGTAGTGAGTGACGAAGGATCCCCTGGCTCATACGTTGCCCACATGAGTGGTCTAGGTGAAGTTGGAGGTCACCTGGCTCATGTGCCCAACGCGGGTATTTGCTTTTTGCTATTTTGATATTTCTGATACTATTCGGACTTTTCTCTGCTAGCCTTTCACTTCTATTCGCGTGCCTTTCCACCAACACTTACTATTTTGACACTATCCAACTTTGCTTTACTGGTCTTCCCTTCCATACGTGCCATTCTACCAACACTTACCTTTTCCTTTGCTTGATATTTCCCTTCCGTGCACACCTTCTTTCCACTAGCACGTACCTTTTCACATGTGCCTTTTGTTTCCACTCTTACAAATCTTCGACTTTTGACATTCTGTTTGATATCAATTGGATTATGCGTCGTCAATCACGTGATTATTTGATTGTGACAACAAAGGTAGTGTACCAGATCATTAAACCATGCGCACACCGTGATTTGCGTCCACGATCCTCTAAGTTAAGTTATCGAAGACTTACATGAGGAATTTCCCAATCCTCCTGAGTAGGATCGTTGGAGATAACCTTGGGAGACCACAATAAACGATCAGCGAAACATAACGCGAAAGTCCGTGCTGACGAAGAAAGCGCTTTTAAAAGGAGATGTCGAGGAAAAGGGTGAATAACGGCCCCAATTTGGACCAATTTGGTCAGCAGCCAAGTGATATCCCGGGTCTCGACACATCTGGAAACCCCTTACTGTCTCATTTTGAGTCCAACTACGAGAAGAATTTACTACTCGCTTTACCCATCACCAATACGGACGTGGACTGGCGCGAGAACGATCGGAAGCCTATCAATGGGGCAGCCGCGCGTCAGGGGTCAACTCCCCGTCGCGCCGCGTATGTACAGCAGGTTGGGATTTCTGCCCCTATAGGGTACGCTTGCAGCTTTTTTCGCCGCGGTGGTGGTCCTTTCGAATCCTGCAAGATTGCTATTGCCCATGGGCAGCTTCTATTCAATGGAGCCTGTGGGAACTGTTCCTGGGGCGCTCAAACACACAAATGTTCTTTTCGTTCGGGTCCCCTTTCTCTCCATATCTTCAATGCACTCATGGCCGCGAACCCTGACGCTCCCGCCCTGAGCCGTGGCTGCATGGGTATGGATGAAGAGCCCGACGAGCCCGACGAGCTCTTGACACCTGCAGCTCCTAGACGGTCGCTTAGGAGCTCGGCCACAAAGCGTCGGCGTGCCGAGGAGATCGAAGATGAGTCCGGCAAACCCGATGAACCCGGGTCACCAAAGCCTTCTGGCCGGACGCTTAGGAGTCCAGCCACTAAGCGTCGGCGTGTCGAGGAAGTCGAAGAGTCCGACCCACCCTGTTCACCAAAGGCTTCTGGCCAGACACTAAGGAATTCGGCCACTGAGCGTCGACGTGCCGAGGAGAGTACAGAGTCTGACGATTCTGATGATTCTGACGAGTCTGACGAGCCATCGTTACCTAAAGCTTCTAGCCGAACTCCTTACCGTCCAACCACTAAGCGTCGACATGCCGATGAGATTAAAGAAGAATACGACGAGGATATAGGTATTCCTGAAATGCAGCGTCCTCGTCGCAAGTCTGCAAATGTAGCGGATAAAGCTACAGCCAACGAGAATAGCTCATCAGACTCGGATGTCTCATCAACGGATTCAGATAGCTCAACGGACTCGGATAGCTCATCGGATTCGGATAGCTCAGCGGAGGATAATAATGCAGCGGACAAGAACAATGCAGTTGACAAGGGCAAAATAGCGGAGAAGGGCAAGTCAGCGGAGAAAAGTGCTACGAAGGGTTTGAACTACAAGATCCCCAACGGGCCCGAATATCCCGAGGACCTATACAGCACCGTGCTACTGGACCCGAGATTGCGCGGTCGTCAATGGCCTGCGATCCGATCTCTTCGCCGAGACCTCGCCCAGCTCGTCGAGCGTCTGCAATGGGAGGAAAAGGTAGTGAAAGCGGTTCTCGAAAAGAATGGGGAGTTAGAAGGCCCTTATGAGTCCTCTAAGGAAGAGGATGATCTCTTTGCGGGTTTGAACCTGTGATGATCTGTCCTTTCGGATCCGTACGGATTCTTGAGTTGTTTTCCGTTTTGAGGTGGGATATGGGACGCGACAATACCACTACTGTACTATAATTGCTGTTTGATAGAAATGATGATTCTACTCTACTATACATAGCATTTCTCGGCAACCCCCACTAGTGAGCAAGCATCGTCCCGACCTACTCTTGCAGTTCATGTACAACACTTCGCGACATCATTCGTGATTATTAAGTATTTTCTTTCAACACTGAAGGTGAATGAATTGACTTACCATTAGAGCACCTATGAATACGAATTATGGAACAGCTTTGTTTCTCTATCTGGGTGTTCCATCTCCAAAGCATCCAGACAATAAGAAAAGACTTTGTAAGGAAATTGTAATTTCACAACTTGACTAGACTTTCTGAATTTCGTAAGCTAGAGACTTCGTTGTTTGTACCGGAGATTAGTACTTACTAGACACCAGAACTTTCTTATATGGGGCCACTTCCGCTTCAATCTTAAGCAGTTCATCGTGGGTAAAGTCTTGGGCTATACTTGAAAAGGCTTTTATTTAAAAAGAATCATAAGCCGGTTGAAAAAAGCATTGAAGCGTACGAAGACAGACTATGATGATCACCGCCGGTAAATGGTGAACTCTAAGCACAGGAACACGAGGTAAGCAACACAAAGCACTACACCTGCACTCCTTCCTAGTCCCAAGAAGATCACAGTGCAAAGTAGCAGAGAGGACAACCATACTGCCACCAGCTCAAAAGGGACAAAGTTATCCGCCTCTTGTACCTGGTCCCCCGCCACTGCAATGACACCAACGCAGAGCGTTAGCAGGAAAATGTTGCTTCCTGCCGTTGTCGCAGCCATAATGCCGCCGTGACCACGGGAACCACTGAGGATCGCAACAAGTTTTTCTGGGAGAGTAGTCGCAAAGGAGACAACAGTCAGACCGAAGACGGTTCCCGAGAGATGCAGGGAGTCGGCGATGGTGACGGCGCTGTGGGAGAGGATGTATCCTGACAGAGAAAGTGAGATAAAACCGAGAATGAGTTGGAATACGTGGTAAGCAAGGCTCCTGCTTCGTCTGCCCCCTTTATCTGTCGATGACGGCGCATGTTCACTCTCGATGAGAGGAGAGGTCTCGGAGACAAGGCCATGATTGACGATTTCACCGTCATCGCTGTCACTGGATTCCCCGTCGCTATCACTGTCCGATAGCTCTGGTGGTGAGACCACCCCCTTGTAGATAGTGTAGATGATAGAGACAATGTAGAGAGCGAATATGGCAATCAGGACCCCACCAACAATCTGGTTCAATTGGTTGAAGAATGCTAGCACTACGAAGAGCGTCGTAAACACGAACAACAGGGCCGAGTATATCTTTGCGCTGCGGTCAAACTCCAGACCCTGCGGGTGAAAGAGTAGCCCCAAAGAAAAGGCGCCGAGAATGTTGGAGATAGTCGAGCCCGTGACGTTCCCAAGGGCCAAGGGGCTACGATGCTGCAGGATGGCGGCAATCACCACAGCGAGCTAATGAGAGGGTCAGCCAGGATAGACATTGGGTCGAACTACATGGGATTGCAGACCTCTTCCCATTCAGCTCCAGCTGTCAAGAGGGCAATGACAGTTTGCGAGATGCCCAGGCGCCGCCCGACAATGGCGGTGTGGTCGATGAACTTGTCTGCGCCGTAGTCAAGGACAAACACGCCTGCAATCAAAGTGGCAGCATTGAAACATAAAGCATCCCAATCCATTGTTTTCACTTGAGCCTTCTTCATGTACTGTATGTCGTGGGTGATGGGCTCATATAAGGTAAAAAATTAATAAAGCTCCTGCAACGTCATTGTACCTGAGGAACGATTGCTCTCAAACACGCTTATAGATACCCCAAGTATAACACTTACAGTCTTTTAATCAACGAGCTTGCAAGTGATCGAACATGCTTCTAGTTCGCATAAGCCAGTGCCTATTTTTATTGGCATTAAATATGATCTGCGGGGTTCAAGCCCGCAGAAAGCTTTGGCAGAAAGTTATGTAATCAACCCTGGCAATTCAAAATCAACGTACATCACTCTAGTCTGTACAATGTAGGTGGCATTTGTTCGAATTACAATTACCACATGTGCGGTTAGTGACGTGTTCAATAATAAACTGACAGCCTCCACCACCAAATACTAGACTGACCAAATCAGGTTTGGTTTCGCATATGATAAGAGTTTGAAAGAGCTTCTCTATCAGGCCATAGCGGCACTGTATCACTATACTAAATCAAGTATAGTTAGCGCCGCGAAGGCTACCTTCTATTAAATAGATCCCCTCTTTGTCTCCGGCTTTCCAATTTCCACCAGCGTGTTGATGTCCATATTAGGATTAGCAATTTTCCAACTTGTACTTAGGCTTCACCTATCGCAGATCCTCTTCTTCTTCCTCGCCGCTCCCTACAATACTAGATACTTCATAATTTGCCTCCCTGCCTTCCTTTCTGCTCATACACAAACCTTGATTCCATTTCATACGAAAGCATGACAGAGGTAAAGATGAACGATACTGAGCTGTCGTCGCCGAAACTTTACCAAGGAAACTGCCATTGCGGTCAAATTAGATTTGATCTAGACCTACACCAACCATTGCGGCATGTTTTTACCTGCCGTTGCTCGATGTGCAGCAAGAAGGGCTACCTCTGGATATTTCCCGAGAAATCTCAGTTCCGGATTACAAGTGGACAGCAAGTTATGGCTAGCTATGCTGAAAAGGGTCACAGTGGGGAACATTTTGTGAGTTTTCTTGAAACACTCTTCGACCACTCATCACTGACTTTATCACGTTTAGTTTTGCCCTTCGTGTGGTACAGGAATCATGGCGAAGAATCATATGATACAGAAGGGAGCATTAAACATTGCTGTGAATGTGAGTGGGCCTTGCCTCAGCCTACCAAGCCTATGATATTTGAATCCAACCTTATAACAGGCAAGATCATTATTTGGTGTGAATCCATTAACTCTCGAAGTAAAGACGTAAGTTACCTCAATGTCCTTTACAAAATCTCCCTTAACATACAAAAATAGCCTGGACTGCCCCTACGACAGCGCACCTGTCACTCCATTCCATGGAGAATTACCAAAAGCCTCGGGCAACAATCTCAAGCTCTACACCGGAGGCTGTTACTGTGGTGCCGTGACCATAGCCGTGAAGCTCAACCCTTTGTCAGAGGTGGAGATAAAGGAAGATAACTGCAGTATTTGCCAGAGAGTAAGCATCCGCCTCCGAAATCTCCCCGTGCTATCAGAGCTAACCAGGATAGAATGCCAATATCTGCATATACCCTCACCGAGACAGTGTCTCTATTCAAGGATCCGGAAATATTTCAGAATACCTCTTTCAGCGCAAGTTTAATGGCCATTGTTTCTGTCGAGTATGCGGTGTGCATGTGTACATGAAATTGCACGGACCACCCAAGGCCATTGTGGACAATTTGCCAGCAGAAAGACAGAAAATGGTGCAAGAGAAGCTTGCAATTGTACCAGTCAGACTCTCCGTTCTGGAAGGTATCGAGTGGTCTGATTGCCATATCAAGAGGTCAGATGAAGGGACAGTAGGATATGTAATTTAATAGACGCTCTCAAATGTGTCTTAATTCATTCGTTTCAAGATACACTGCTTTAACATCACGGGTCATGATGCACTTTCTTCCCACTCATCATCCGGTACCACCCCAAACGACCAAGGCCTCAAAGTTCCTTTGGACAGTTTGCATACTTTACGTATACTGGATACAGTGATCTTGATGTAGCTGATAATCTGCATCTGATTTGGTGCTTCCCTAATATTCTGGATGTAATGTATATTCTGGATGTAATGTCTTCCGTAAATTTCCCTGTTTACAGAAAATGTTAGAGGAGCACAGTGCCTTAGGGGTATTAAGACCCAACTTCGCGCTAGTCAAACACCTCACGGTACATGCAAAACACCACATGCAAATCACAATGCATGCACTATTGGCGTATGCACACACATGTACCCCGTAGCGCTTTCTCTTCCCGTATTAGCGCTCATCGCCGCTTTTGCCCACCGAGTAGATCTAGAAGCACCCAGCGATTATTACATAAGCTCAGGAAGCTGAGTAAGTACCTCAATAAAATACAACACGCTAGGCCATATCACAGAGTATCTGGCGGAAAATATGGGCTTTTTTGAGGCTTTCTAAAGCTCGTTCCTAGGAGCTAGTCTTGACCTACTAGAACATTCAGGGTCTGGTGACTTGTGACTTTCGGCCCTGAAAATCCTCCGCAACTCCTCTTTTATTGAAGTCTTTCGTTTAAATATCCCGATAATGGCATTGGATGGCCTTCCAGCTCGGCGTGTCCGATGTGGAGGCACTATTGATTCTATTCGAAGGAGTACTGACGCCCGATCATACACCCATCCACCTCGTCGGCAATTCTTCCTAGATATCACGGAAAGCCCCACCCTAACGTCCAAGCATGGAAAAGATGGAAAAGACAAAATTATGGGGAAAAAGGGTTCAGCGAGCCGAGAGGGAAATTAGTAAATCTTTAAAGCCGCCTTGAGTCCACGTTACTAGAATCGTGCTCGTTTTGGCTCTACTTTCGTTGAACTATTCATTGGTTTGAATATCTACCAACATGGGCCGGTTGCTTCTGCCAGCGCTGGCAGCCCTGGGCCCTTGGGTCGCGGTCTTCGCCAAGGAAATCACCAGCACGTTCACGACTCTCGTGCCGACCACCGCCGTCATCACTTCCTCGTCCGCCATCGCGGACTGCACCGTGGCGTCTTCTATGAAGATTGCCTGTAGCGCGGGCTACTATGATACCTACGGATTCCTGTGGGAGGAGACCTGCGCGTCCTCGTCCAGCGGTGGTAGCCTCCTCATAGCCAGCTCGGGTCTGTCGCTGCGGGCATGTGCCGGGGGGTGTGCAGTCTATCCATCCTGTACGGCGGTCACCTGGGACAGCGCAAGTAACATGTGTTATCTGTGGTCGGGCGACGTGACGGTCACGTCGGGCGGATCGTTCCAAGCTGCCCTTCGGTTTTCATCCACGGTCAATCCATGCACCTCGACGTGGCTCGTCACTGAAACTGAGACCGTCACATCGACGGGCGAGGTGGTCTATACGGTTTCCACCCCGAGTTCGACTCCGGCGGGGGTGACTCCGTCATCCACACCCGGGATCCTGTCCTCGGTCTCTCAATCGCCATCTTCGCCATATTCCTCTTCTGCGGTTCCGTCCTCAGCACGCACGACCCTGTCGAGTCCCTCTCAATCGATTCCCGCTTCTGCCAGTCCATCTTCCAGTCCATCCAATCCCCGCTCTTCTCCTGTACGGTCGTCGACTTCATTGATTAGACCTTCGATCACATCTTCGGTTCTGATTGGTTCTTCTTCGCTCATTCCGTCTGGCTCCTCGTCTATTCCCTTCTCTTCCCCTTGGCTGACTTCTTCTTCCTCTTCTTCTTTCTCCTCATCTTCTTCTTCTGTGCAGTCGTCGACTCCATTGACTAGACCTTCGAGCACTTTTTCTGCCCCGATCAGTTCTTCTTCGCTCATTCTGTCTGGCTCCTCTTCTATTCCCTTCTTTGCATCTTCGCCGTCTCCGTCTCCGTCTCTGTCTGCTTCTTCTTCTTCTTCTTCTTCTTCTTCTTCTTCTTCTTCTTCTTCTTCTTCTTCTTCTTCTTCTTCTTCTCCTTCTTCCTCTTCTTCGTCTAGCCAGTCTAGCTCTTCTGGCCTGTCTGCTTCTT